>CM023452.1:22021492-22141877 GCA_013339765.2 Haemaphysalis longicornis
GGTTATATCGTAGGACAATTCATACGCAAACAAATTTTTGTTTTTATCGATAGGTGCTTCTGACGTCTAAAAACTGCTGTACGAGCTTTTGCTAGCACACAGCTATAGGAAAAACTTTTAATGGGTCAAATTACGAGATTTGAGTTAAAATTCGTTCATGAAAATAGTTTTGCTTGGAAATATTATTCATTTCGATACACAGAAGAAAAATCCAGCATTTTGAGGAACAGATGTGTAAAAGAGTAAGCGGTTCTTTTTTTTTCGAATTAGTACTTGTCCCTTGAGTGAAAATTAGATAACATGGGTAAGGCACACCAGGTGACGAGGTTCATGAAAGGGAACGAGCGGCAGCGTTAAATAATGGCCTCTTGAGTCTGGACACTGTGCTATAATTTGTGTCAATAAAACGCACAATTTCCTTAATGCTGCTGATTTTGTTACTAATTCCACCTGCTTCTCAAATGGATGACGGTGCTCGAATCGGCTCGCAAGTTCCCGTTTGCGGCAGCTGCTCGGATTCATACTGTCGACTGCACGAGTTTTGAACTCGTAGCTGTGTAAAGTATACAGATGGCGATATCACGGGAGGCGTGAAAGTGGCGCTTTAGCTAACGCAAGAATTGACGTAGTGCCAACCAAATAACTCATCAAAATTCGTGTCTTTCCCGCTGAAACCCAAAGCAGGATATGCCGAAATAGTTTTGCCAGTAATGCGCGGACGCTAGATCCCCCCCGACGAGCTCCTTGTTTATTCCCTGGGAAGTCTGTTTCCAAGTATAATTTAAAATATTAGTGTGTATTTTTTACGTTAGCCAATTGCGAGCTGCTTGCTTGCCTTCCATTTTTTTGGTTTACGCCTTTTTGTCTTAGGGTATGTCTCTATCATCTGTAGTATTTGCCAGTTTTGATGAGCTTTCCTTCGTGGTCATTGTGACTGTCTTATTTGCCAACTTTATACAAAGGGGCTTTTTTTTTAATCTTGCCTTTTTGCTTTTCAGGGCTTTTCGAAGGGGTCGTCTATTCTCTGGCTGAATGCTCTGCTGAATGCGCGGTGGCGCTTTCACATTGCAAATTTCGTAGGGCGCCAATCAAAAGTGGCGCAATACTAAGACAAAAGTGGACGCCACTCACTGACACTCACTTAAACGCGCACTTATTCGTACTCACGTTTACTACTCACACTCACTAATCGCACTGTTTCACGTTCATGCTCCTTTCTCGCCTTCCCCACTCGCACTCATTGGCGCTTGCACTCACTACTCGTCGTCACCACTCGCACTCAATGACTGTAACGCTCACCACTTGTCATCACTACTCATCCTCAGACGCGATCGCTTTTACCACTCGCCCGACCACTCGCACTCTCTGCTCTCATGCTCACCATGGCCACCTCCATCACACTCGCTCAGTGAAGCTACCACTCTTCATCACCACTGGCACTGACTCGCACTAATGCTCACCACTCGCATTAGACACTCAAACTTATTCGCACTCAGGCTCATCATTCCGGGCCACTCACAATCACTGGTAGTCGAACTCACCACTCGCCTCCTCATCTCACACGAACTTGCAATCGCACTTACTGCAGCCCTCTCCACCTCCACTCCCACTCATTCCAAGCTCACTAATGGAAACGGCAACTTCGAGTTATGTTTGTAAACCAAATAAATCATTCCATCCAGTCAATATCTCCAATGCGACCGCATTGATAACAATACCGAAAGGACATGGCTACGTGAACCGAGAAAAATAATTTCAATATTTACGAGCAAATCTCCACATTCTCTATCATGCATGCCGTAGTGGAAGGATAAGACATAATTTTGAATTCCTTGGGATTTTATCATGCGCCGAAGTCTCCCCACGTGCGATTTAGTTTTTTACTTCCATAAAAAAACTGCCGCTGCAAGCGCAGCTGCACCCAAGTGGTCGTGTTCTGCAGTTCACCGCCTTAGTGACTGCACTACAACAGCGAGTAGAAGTGAGGGATATGCCCATAGATGCATCGCCCGAAGCTGGCAGGCAGACACACATACAGAGAAAACTACCGTGCACATTGTCGGGCTTTATAGCAATCGGCGGAACTGCCTGTAATCAGACTGCAGAACCAACCATTCTGCCCTACAAGCTGTAGGTGGGCAACTTGCGGAAACCGTACGTGAACAAACACCAGGAACTATTCACTGCTGATGCTACTTTACGGATTATGAGCAAAGATCTGAGTTGCCGCCGGACATTAAAATATTGCACATTAAATCGGCGTGTAGTCAAGGCAAGCCTATATTGTCTTAGGGGTTATATTGCCGTAGAGCTACTCGAAATGGCAAATCAGCCAGCACTGCGCGATGCTCCCTCACTCACTCACTCTCTCACTCACTCATTCACTCACTCACTCACTCACTGACTAACTCACTCACTCGCTCACTCATTCAAACTCTAGCTAAACCCAATGGCGCCATTACAAGGAACTGCGCGTACACTCTAATCTGGGTATAATAGATGTGCACATTTTCAAACAGTTGTAACCTATAATTTAGTAACCTATACCTTAGTAACCATTATATACGTATACACATAAGGGTAGCTTAGTTATAGGTTACTTTGCAGCTCTCGGCATGTATGTCTTTATATAGGTGACATCTACGCCGTCCAAGGCCACATACCTGGAAGGTGTTATGTTGCGTGCCACGCGCGCTTTCGCCGGCGCCGCTGTGGCGAGACCCCGAAGGCGCCTTTCCCGGAGGGTAAACAAATATCGCGTCAGTGGAAGACGATAGGTGCGACCATGCTGTCCATTGAGCCGTTTAAACTCGGGAAGCCTCCGGTGTCTTTCGTTCGTCTCTTGAATAAACTGCCGGCCACACGGCTGTGGCGAAAACAGAAGTTACTTTTATAATTCCTAATATTGCAGTGCCAGAAAGCTTGAAAATGTTCTCTTCATATATGCATTGCATTACTTCTTCGATAATCGTTACCCAGATTGACACACAAAAATCTTCGCGAGTATTGGCAACGCTTCAGTCTTATAAACAGGCACAACTAACTTTGATGTTTGCATCAGCTTTCTGCCGTTTAAGAAACGAGCATCAAACATGCATGATAGTTTTTTTGGTAAATTTTGGGCATGAATTTGAAATTTAGTTAAACAACATTAAGCTTTAGTGGAACAGAGCGGTAGTGGAAACATGCACTTGATAGCATACTTCAAAAGGATGCCAGAGTTATGATAACATAACCTTAAGCCAAAAATTCTTGTCTGACAACTTAGGTCATGATTATCAAAAAAGAATTGCAGTACATGCACACATGCTCGCACATTCAAAGAGAGCACATGTACAGAAGTTTGGCATCAGTAGTTTTGAACATTTACATTTATTATTATGAAACACCTGGGGGGGTATTTATAAAAAGCAAAGCTGCGAATAACCCTAATGTTATTATCATCCCTTAATGAGTATTAGACGAGTACGGATTCCTGGGCGAATGGTGTTTCCTATATTGCTTTAGACTTTCAGGTAAAATTTGGTTTACTCATGTATTCTTAGTAAACCTATTTAATAAATGTTGCGTGAACAGATTCACAAACATGTTAAAATATACAGATTCTTTACTCAATATTTGCGCGGATATATGCAAAGTATTTTGAATTGTTTGGATACTGCCACTGCACAATTTCAGACGAATTCGAATTCGAGCTAAATTTATGAGATGGTTCTCAGAGGTGCACTTTCCCAGTCCAGCGTTATTGCCATCGTTCTGCACAGAAAAACCAGAACGGAGAATGTGGGAAAGTAGAAAGAACATTTATTACAAATTCACTGCTTCATACAAAACAGTGTTTATGGGTATGTTCGCTACACTCTCCGTGTCACTCAGAGCCTAATATTACACTTGGAATTCACTCGTCTTTGCGAATCCATCTTTACGCTTTCCTCTTAGGTTCCTCTTTACAGTTCCACCTGAGTTGTAATTCCCACGCTAAGTTGTCCTTTTTTATGCAGCGATAACAAGTTTCTTGGCCGATTTCAATATGTCTTTTGAAGAAACTTTCAATGGTATCTATAATTTCCTGCATGAAAAAAGACACTTAACAAATTCAGAGATAAGCCTCGCAATTTATGTAGTACACAAGGCACAAAATCACGGCACGCTGACGATTTCCCGAGTTCATGTGAATAACTTGTTCCCTGTTGCCATAGACGGAGGTATATATTTGAGGGGCCGTCACTTGAATTTCCCCATCTTGAAGAGCCGTCTACAAAAATTTCAGAAAAAGAACAAAATCCAGTGCAACCATAAGCCCCTCACACCAAACCACAGGCATGCGAAGTACAAAAAATATATTGCACGAAAATGAAGACGCAGACCAGAGAATGCAATGAAAGGCCACACCAGAGATGGAGTGATTTACGACCCATTAAATAATTTTACATCATTTCAGAGAGCGTTACACAGAGTAATTTGGCCGCATTCTTCGGAACAAGCGAAGCCACTGTAGTCATACCGGCCAACCTTGCCGAATTTTAATCGTGGCGTGTTCCAGTTTATCTTGCGCAATATTTCCGCATGCTCACCCAGAACAAGCAGAAACTTTGGGCTACGAGATAAACTAAACTGGGGTGCCGCACATACATTTGCAAAATAGAAAACAAAAATATTTCCGCGCCTTTATGTGCAATCACTAGTATACGCAACAGAGCGAACGTCGCACTAAAACAGGAAACGTGCTTTCACAATGCTGACGCCGTCTGCGTCAAATTTTGGCTGTACCTAAACATCCGCCTCCCCTCTAGTAATGGCAGATTGATTTTGAAGAAGTATCCCATGTGGAAGCCGAAACGTTTTTCATTTCAGTAAAGTGTTCTTATTGATAGTTTCGTCCTCGGCTATTAGTAAAAAGAAATCGCCAATATACTTCATCCAGATGTGTTGTGGGAGCAGACCAATCTAGGTCTGTACCTGTAATCACTCGAAGAGGTATTTGGGGTAAAATGCAATAGGCTTTACAGCTGGCCAGGTGGTGTACGTTCATAATGAAAGAACACCGCAAAATTGACAAAACGACGCAATGAACAGAACACAAGCACTCACTAACAACTAGAGCTTCTGAAAGAGCTCTTTGTTGTTATAAGAGCTCTTTTCGAAAAAGGACCCGCCGCGGTGGCTCAGTGGCTAAGGCGTTGCGCTGCTGAGCACGAGGTGGCTGGTTCGATTCCCGGCCGCTGCGGCCACTTTTCTGATGGATGCGAAAAGTAAAAACGCCCGTGTGTACGAGATTTCGGCGCACGTTAAAGATCCCCAGGTGGTCAAAGTTAATCCGGAGCCCTCCACTACGGCGCGCCCCATCGCCTGCGTTGCGTAGGCGCGTTAAACCCCCACAATCAATCAATCTTTTCGAAAAAGAGCTTTTTCTTGTTGGCTCTGCAAAACTGCTTATCTTATATAATAGCTAGAGTTGCTGAAAAACTACAAAGCTCCATGCTGAGGACATCGTTATGTAAATTCATAACGTACATATGTAGTAACGAACTGCTAGAAAGAGTCAGTAAACATGAGGCAAAATAAGATACGAAATATAACATCAAAGCACTTGAAGAAAGGCCTCGCATTTTTGTAAGTGAATCCAACTTTTTCCTGAGCAGGCCTGGTTGCCATCTTTACAAATAAAATTGGAATTATTGTGTTTTAGTTATTGCATTTTCATACTGTTGTTTCCACTGAAATCAGACTTCTTTTCAACTTGTCTTATACGCAGGGGAGTCCTGGTTGTCAGCTCAATGAACACTGACTGCAAAAAAAAAAACAGTAGTGCTGATAAGTCATAGCATAGGTAGCCAGATGCAACCACAGTTTTCGAACAGCCAGGAACCGATGAGGGTGCAGCACCCAGTTTTACACCTGCACCTGACTCTGTGTAACTGGGCCAACCCATCCTAAAACCAAATTCGTCACAATTTCTGTATCATCAAAAAACAACAATCAAGCAGCATGAATGCTGCCTCATACATACCACCATTCTGTAAAGTCGCTTTACTGCACTACACTAGGATCCAACGAAACAACCATTTGCCCTGCAATACCACGCGAATACATAAACGACTCATTTGTGCAAATCTCAATAATGAAAATAGCCCGCTATCTCAAAATCACTAACACCAAATTCACCCACTCAAGGAATAGACTGACAAAAGTGAAGAGTGTTGTGCATATGAAAACTGTTTATTGTGCGGTAAGGCAAACTTTCACAAAAAAGAGGCTTGTGCTGGACAAAAGTGAATTTAGAAGTTTCGGGCAGCATTTAGTGGGCTACGTTTCTGCAACACAGACATTGTGTTTAACCGGATATATTCATAAAAGACCGATAAACTAGATACAATTACGAGTATATGCAGCGAGAAAAATGAGCATTTCCCGACGGCTGAAACAAAATGATAATACCCAATGAATAGCACGATAATATAAGAGTGTAATGGGAAAAAAAAGTCAATTATTCAAACAGCTACCTGTTAATTACAATGGCCAATAACTCGTCAAGTGCGCCCGATGCAGCTAACAGCGTAAACAAAACGCTCAACACATAACGAAGGCGCGCAAATAGAACAGAAAGCAAGTCACGAGCGCCGTTATCTGTTACAATGTATGCGCTTTCCCGATCGTCCGGTCTAATCTGACGCAACGAACGCGAGCCCGTGATTTCATTCAATTGCCGTTGCGGACAACAGAAAACGTCCAGCGAAGCAACCAGTCAGGTAACGAAAATCCCTCTCGAATGCTGCAATTTCCGATTGAAAAGTCCCCAGCGAAAAGGTACATCCAATTAAATTACGAATGCCGTTACGGGAATATACTCACCGAGGTCGCTTTCACTGGCACCGGGGCATTGGTCCAACATGCGAACTTGAAGCTGGTCGTAGACGAACGGGCCGTGTAGAGCTGCCAGTCACAAATGGGCTCGCCGCAGCCTCCGCAGATCACGCCGACAAACAAAACTTGTAACAGCAATCCTCGCCTAATTGAAGGGATATCACGGCGGTAAAAAGGCTCGAGTCGCGCGAAAACGCGGCCACCGGGCCTGTGGGCGCCGCCATTTCTCTGTATCCCGTCATGCAATGGAGAAATCAACGGCCGCCTTGAGAGAAGGCGCGACGATCATCTTTTATAGGTTACAGGGCGTTTTATAGATTACTACGTAAAGGTTACATTTCCGATTTTGTTGAAATAACCTATAAATCACTGACGTAACCCTCACACCGCTTTTACATTTACGCCTGTAAACCATAAAATGGACTGGGATAAAAGAAATATGAATTTTGCTCCATTGTAACCTTTATACTATAGGTTACTTCAGTTTAGGAGTTTCATGACGGGTTACCAGGATTAGAGTGTACGAGTGGATAGCGAAAGGGCAGCAGGACAGCGAGACGTCCTTGGTATAAAGAGCCTACAACCTACAGGGAAAGAGAACTCATTATGGGAGGTTTTGCCCATCGCGCGTGTAGCGCGACGAGTGCTCTCGGCACGCGTGGGTGGTGAGTGGGGCTAAGCACTCGCGACGGATGAGTGGGGTTCTGTGCAAGTAGCGCTCGCCTTCGCGAGAGGGGAGCGAGGCTCGCAACGAGTGGCACTCGCGCTCACGGGTGATGAGAGAGCTCACCGCGACTGGCGCTCGCACTCACTCGCACACGCCCATATGAGTCCGAAACGATGGCGAGGTTCACTCACGACGGACTATTGAGCGTGGTTTGTGTGAATGCGCTCGGAGTGAGCCTGCCGAATTAGGGTGTCGCCATTTAGAGTCATGTTTTTATGGACGTACTTTTTATGCTTTCTTCGAAGAAACACCTGCCAGCTGGTCGATTCTGATGTTGGGTAGCAATTATACGAACCACGTTTAAATTTCGCAGGCGCCACTTCTTTTTTTATGTGGTGCGCAAAGCTTCAGCGTATACTCCTCTAAATTCACGGTGCCATCATCTCTCGTTGTAAAAGAACGAACGAAGGGGACGTCAAATATAGAGGAGATCGAAGGAAGAGACATTGAGAAATTGACGTGGGTGCCAGCCGGTACCACCGAAGTATAAACCGGTAAGTGCATTATTCCTCATCGGCAGCGACGAGCTACGCGATAGTCGAGAGAATGTAGGGGCCACAGAAATGCTCTGAACGCGGCGACAAGCTACCAAATACCGCCTGAGTGTACCTAAAAGCTTAGTGCGTTCGCTGGTACGGAGAATCAGTTCGTGGGACGCAGCAGGTATGCCCCGTCACCAGAAGACTGCAGATCACCCTGCGCACAAATTTCGCAATAGGGAGTACCGTAATCTTCGAGAAAACGTTTTACAGTCGTTGGTCTTACTCAAAACAAAATTCTTGTCATCACTTCGGTTATCTATTTATTAAAAATGTTTGCTATACAGCCGCAATTTTTAGTAGTTTTGTTCCGCTTAGGTCTGTTCTGCCCCAGGTATTCCACGGTTCGAAGGTCAGAGGTTTGGTCCCTTTTATGCCGGGTTATGTCGCTTTTCTTGAATATTTTTGGCCACAATCAGATGGGTGTTGGTTCGGAGTTCTTTTATGTTGAGTAGTTCTGTCCCCTTTAGCTTGGTTTCAACTGTCCTGTAGCTAGCCGAGTGAAGGCTAGCTTCTTTAGGCGTATTGCTGGACTATTTTTATTAAAATGTCTTCTTGAATTAAGTTGCGAGGCCAGTTTCTGCTGCTTTTTCTGATATTTGTGCCAGACAATGCTCTCTATGTGCTTGAAGTAGGTTTCTGCTGGAAAACATGCACCAGGCAGGCACGGGTCCCTACGGGATATATTACGCTGCCCGGCGGCTACGTCTCGCCCGTCGTTACAGTTGCGAGCAGGGGAATCCTGGGTTGCTCACAAAATCACCAGTGGTGTGCTGGTCGCCGCGAATATCGGCTGCTGTCATGGCCATGGTGGTTCCTGGTAGGTGGAGAACAAGTGGAGCCTTGGCCTGTTCCTGGTAGCTGTGCGCTTGGAGCTGGCGTTGTAGGAGCAGAGTAGCAATGCATGCAATGTATCGGGTATGAAGCGCATGCGTCATACGCGGTACGTATTCGCCCCGATATTGAACACAGTCGGCCCCTGGCGGCGGTATGACGAACTGCTCCTAGTGTGGATTGCGCTCTCGCGTCGTCTGCTCGTTCACGCTTGCGCTCGGCGCAAGATTCGCGATGCACACAATAAATAATGGGTATGTGCACTTGTTTGGCAGTAAGCAATGGCATAGTTACCTCTGCTTGCGCATTTTCTTTAGAAGCCCAATAATCAGCGGCCGTTGCGGGTTAGCGCACTGTTGAATTCCACGAAACATTTTTGCCGTGGTCACCGCTTGAGTGTGAAACGTGTTATAAACATCGCTTCGACACATTGCACTTTTCTTATTGATGCGTGCAGTCGTCTGCGGTTTAGGGAACGTCAGAGGATGCTTTTTGAAGGTGGCGGGGTGGTTATTTAAAGGATAAGAGTATACATGAAACCGGTAAGTAGCGACAAGGCCTGTGCATACCCGTGAATTTGACACACCCTTTTAAATTTGCGCACTGTTCCTATAAAAAGAAGAAACAAACAAAACAATTACATTGCATACTACCCGTGCGCTATCACCCCACATAACCGGGAACGTATTTTACACCCGCAAGCGTCTGTGGGATCGAATTGTTCCCGTACCTACTCAAAAAATACAAATTTTTGACAGTAGTAGCTTATACTCTGTTGCTCATTTTACGAATTAATTAAAATACGTTTGTGTGAATGCGCAAGAGTATTTCAGGGGATTCCACGGTAAAATTAAGCAGTTGTCAGTTTGCATCTGTCCTGTGGCATTTCGTGTGTCATTTTTATATAACCCATTTTCAAACCTCCACATGAATCACCTTGTCCAGAAATGCGTTTCACTCACCATAACGAAATGCCTAATATGCTCACGTCTTAACATCTTAAGGTGGACATAAGTTTAAAGAAGGAGAAAAAATTGCGTAATAAAATTCACGTTGTTGCCCACACATGACTCGCTGTTTTTTCCCAGAATGCTCGCTTTCAATACAATCATGAAAAAGGCGAGCCACAATTCCTGGACAATCTCGAGCCAAAACAGGGTTAATCATTATGAAAAATCCTGGCGCCTATTCGTTGGAGTAATGCTTTTTCAGCACTACGGAACCTGACGTCTAGCGTACTTTCAATTGCCAGTAATACTGATAAACAACGTTTGGATTTTCGCGTTACATGCGTTCTCTTCTCGCTGCACTTGGAGCGTTGGGAGAACCCCCCCACCCCCTACTAGAAAAAAAGCGAAATGCACAGAACCCTTTTATCCATGCCTTTTTAAACCAATCCTCATAAATTGAATGCCAAGCCAAAAGCCAGGTGATCAGTTTATAACACAAATTAGTTACGGGTAACCAATTGCGCTGTTTCATAACGAGAAATAAAAAGGAACATTTTACTAGATCTGCAAAAGGGCAACTTTATTTGCCATCTTTAATGATCGTAAGACCCATTACTCAAGAATGCAAATACATCTCACGGTTCTAGGCGCCTCTTAGATTATAAAAAGAACGCAAATGGTCAACAATGCAGCCGTAACAGAAACTCTTCGCTCACAGTGAGGTCCCAGAAGCTTGGTTTACACACTATTAACCTGCTTGTCACTTTACAAATCTAGCTAAACATAAGATGTTGATTATACTGCGCGCGTTAGCAATTTAATTCACAGGTTTACTTGTGACGAAACACTTAAATAAGGGATCCGACACCGTTATTCATTAACCTGCCAGCATAGTCTCCAAAAATTTCATTTAACTAAATCTGCGCGCAAAATACCCTTCCGAACGGTTGCACTTTTATCTCTGCGCTAGTTAAAATTCAGTAATTTTATGTTGCCTTTCGAACACACAAAAAATATCGTAAGCTGTTAGAAAAAATGGCGGGCAGTTAAGCAGTGTTACCATTTCAGGGCATCCCACATATGCAAAACTGCGTCATGCTACCAGTGAAAGCGATTGAAACTGAATTCCAGAGATCAAGGCTTTCTGATGTTTTTCTATTCATGCTTTTATTGAAGGCTCAAAGCCATAGTCTGGAAAGATCCAGCTTGCTACGAGCCACGGAGTACAAGTTTATTGTCAATTTTGCGGCCATTCTGAGATTCCGGATGTGTTGCTGCTTTTTTGGCGTAGTAATGAAAACTCATTGTCGCTTCCGTGCTATACATTGAACGTTAAGGAATCGAACTACAGCATACCCCTCTCGTCTGCGCCTTTAATGCTCACATACGGCGTGAAAAAGGCACGAAGCGCGCCCACAGTGTGCATTCCTCCGGGCCGCTCAGCGGAGTATCCACACTAGGAGCGCGACGCCGTCGCCACCTACATGTCGATCTCACAGTGAATGCCTACCGCGTATATGTAGCACCTGCTATGTATGATGGCTCAAAATGTGATTCGGGGAAACTGTGCGTGGCGGCAGTGAAAGACGAGCAGCATCGCTCTAACTACACCCAGCATCGGCATGTGGAGCAAAATGTCCGTACGCGTCTTTGTCTCAAACAAGATAGCTAAAACCTTACGATCATTTTGTTTGTGCTACTTGAACACTATTGGCGGAGTAGTGAGCACTGATATTAACACGGCATAAGCAGCATTGAATGGTTTGTTTTGCGCCAATTTCCACAAGCGGGAGGTCTGCCAATTTTTTCGGGTATTGTTTATTAGAAAGCTCATTGTGTTGCCTTACTCCAGAAGCTACTCTTTCTTTTTTAGTATTGTAGGAGGCTTTATTTCCGTATTTCTATGCACCACAAAATTGTTGTGCAGCATTTTTATAAACTCGTACTCGTTGTATGTTACGGACAATTTATTTTCCTTGCTTTTGTTACTCTTTTCTTTTGTCTAGCTAGAATGCACACGATTTGCATGTTTTCACAGTTTCCTTAATTGGGTGCGGTTTTACAAGATGTGGGGAGTCTACTCAAGCGAGAAAACAACCCCACCGAAGCTACAGGGCACAGGGGACGAAGGGGGTGGCCGTCTGATGTGCGGCTTTCGCCGACCAGAGCGGTAAGAATGAGTCAGGGCCTTGAACGAATCAACAACAGAAATACTTATATTTAAACAGGCGAAACACTGTACGAGCTCGAGGACATGGAACGTTAACGAGAGGTAACTTAGAATGAATACACATGCGGGAAACAGTTCAAATACAAAAGGTACAACAGGGAGTTTTGGAATATTACGAGGGAGAAGAAGTAACTAAAAGAAAAACAGTTCGATGCCTATGAGAGACAGAGTCCCACCATATTCACTGACCGGGCCGGAAGATGCACCGCTGTCGGAGGCGATTCGGCTACCTGTGAAGCGTAGCATCGTCGTAGGCCAGGCCATCCGAGACGATCACGGTGATTCGAGGCCCGGGAGTACGTTGGAGTCCTCCAGTGTGCGGGTCGCCGACGGTGTGGTGCACAACTGGCAGAAGCCTTTGTGAAATTACGATGTCCAAACGTAGCTGATTAGCTTCGGCGCGGATTCTCTTTTTATGACTGCGCCGGCGCGGAGACAGAAGGCACACCACACAACGCGCCAGCCTCCATCGAGCACACAACTTCCGTCTTTTTCCCTTCTGGAATCATCGGCGCGCCTTAGCACTGGAAAAGCTACGCTCACCCCTTCGAAAGAACTCGAAGCTTCGGTGAAAGCTGAGCGGCGGAGCTTTTATTTTGGTATTTTCTTGCCGGCGAGCCGGCGAGTGGTCGGGGTTACAGCCGCCTCGTTCGAGAGAGTTCCAGTGTTTTCTCGGGGTGAATACAACTGAGCTGAGTGAATCGGACGACTGTAACAAGAATTAGGCGCTGTACAATAATATGAAAAAGCTATGCGGTACTTTTGGACGTCGTACGCTCGAGTTTGTGACACATGTGAGTCAAACCCCTGGCAATCAGAACTTAACAATATAGCATAACGTAACTTCCTGCTGCTCTCGGCATGAATGGTTAAGGTGATTTTTTTCTTTTTCCCGACTTAGGATGACGGTGTTTGAGGGAAGGCATTTTAAAACCAGTGTTCTTAAAGCCATCGTGGCTTTTCCTAAAGAAAGCGCACTTGGGAGTCAATAAGAAAGAGGCTGCGACTCAAGGGACAAAAAATATCGTACTGCACAGCATAGAAAGACAAAAAAAAACTTGCTAAAACGTAGAAGTTGGTCTTATACTTATTCCTTAAAGTCGACAAATCAGTGAAGCCACCTGTCGGCAGTTCGTAAACCAAAGAGCTGATGTTTACCTTGCAGATAAAACAACCACGCTTTCACCCCAATTGTTAGCTCTTCTTGGAAACGTGGCTCCCGGTCAGACTAATCAGTAGGGTGGCAGGACAACACAAATTTTATATGAGCATTCTACGCGGAATCTAACAGTCTGAAGGCTAAATAAAGGGAGCATGCTAAGCAAACAATGAAAAAGAAAGTGACGAATCGAAAATACGTATTTTCGCTTCGCGTGTTCCTTTATACTAGCATGTTTAGCGCCTACCTTTTGATCGTGAAGACATGAACCAATTGACTAAGCGACTGGAATTGTTCATAGAACGGTCTTCCTTGCGCTTCTGTTCTGGGGCAATAAATGCATATAATAGTTAGAGGTAAATGGTGTTCCTTGGAAACTAGCAGCTTGATTTTGGTGAAAGTAAGGCATTGGAAGAGAAATCTTGTAAACAATTTATGCACACGTGCGGCCTCCCACCCTAATGTGAACGAACTGGGTGAAATAAAAGAAGGGTTCTCGCCGTCTTACAGCCAGCCTGATGCAGCTAGAAAAATCTGCTAGAATTTGGATAACGGAGGTGTAGAAATATTTCTGCGAACAATCTTGGGCTACGTATTCATTACAAAGGAAGCTTTATTTGACTTAGTCACATACACAGTGCATACAATATACCCGTGGTACGCTGGCAAACATCTGGTAGCCCTTAGCACTTTAGAAACTATGGGTGATCTTTCAGCCTACTTGCTGGCATAATGACAAGAAAAAGAAATAACGCATTCATGGCCAGTTTGCAATGTTGGGGCGCAAAAAATCACACAAATAAAAAAACTCGTTCACAGAGAAAGCACGCGTCATTGGCAGTTGCGAACAAAGTACTAGCAGCGTACAATACCGCGGGTTGTGTCATTTTACATCGGTGAACATCGAATGTCGCTTTGTGCTAGCGGGGCTGGGGACACCTGATAGAGAGAGCGAACAAACTTTTATTTTCCGCAGGACCTTAGTCCAGGTCTTAATTTTAAAGTTCAATTCACCGGATCCACGTAGTACTCCAGAATGCCCGTGCGGATGAGGTGCATGTGTTTGTAGAGAGCTTCCTGGGCAGCCTGGATGTTTACTGGCGGCGGGGGAGACAGCCAGAGCTCCCAGGAGGTGATGAAGGCGAGGGTTGGGGTGAGAGATGCGGGGTGCAGTCCCAATAAGAATGAGGGATGGATGGGTAAGAAGAACAGGCGGGACACGAAGGAGGATCAGGGCGTCGATAAATGTGGTGCAGAAAGTGATGGGAAGAGAGTAAAGAGGTTTGAGTGTGTGAATAAGGCACGCAGCCTCACGAGTTAGACGTGAACTGGGTGGTGGGTGCGTAGTAGGCGCTGGGCTTGTAATTGGTAACCGCGGGAAGCGCGTTGTTGAGTACGAAGCATCGGCGGGTGGTACAGGGTTGGCCAGGAAATGGGCGGACCCGTGAAAGGTACTCCGGTGAGCGCATCTTCTAAGGCGTATCCGCACATACCAGCGTGGCCAGGAACCCAAACCAGTGTGAAGCTTGTCCCAGAATTCGAGGCAAGTATCGGAGTGATGAAGTCAGTGGTGTGTGCGTGGGTCTCATGGTTAGCGAAATTACGAAGGGCTGACTGACAGTCGGAGAAGATATATTCTGCCGTGGTGGTAGGACCAGTAAGAGTAGCGTGCTCTATTGCAAGGGCAATGTCGTATCCTTCGAGGGAGGTCGAATCCGGTGGAGAAATAAAAGAAAGCGTGGCAGTGTCTAAAGAAGGGAGTTGGAGAAATCAAGCCGTGCTCGATGAGTTTGAGGGGATATCGCTGGCGTCAGTGAAGAAAACGATGGAACCATGGGAGAGTAGAAAACTAATTCGTTTGGAGAGGACCTGAACGCGCAGTGCACGACGAGCAGGGTGTCAATCAGGGTTCAAGTTGCGGGGCAAAGACTCAACTTGTAAATTAGCGAAAGTGGCCCAAGGAGGGAGTCGTTATGGGGGGTAGTTGCGAAATAGGGTAGTTAAGTGTATTGAGATGAATAGCACAACCTTGGGCAGAAGTCTGCAGGCCTTCGAGTTCGCCTTCGCGGTGGCACGCGATGCGTTCTTCACGAGTATTGAATATCCCGAGTTCCAGAAGGGTGGCGCTGGGGGCATAGGAGGGTACTCCCACTGCGATGCGGTAAAGTGTTCTGAGGGAGGCCTCGAGGGATGAGAGTTGAGATGGAGAGGGTTGCAAATACGGAATTGTGTATACTATGCGGACATAAAAAAAGCCTCGATGATGCAGAGCAGGTGATTTTCGTGGAGTCCAGCTCTTCGGTTGGCGACCCGGCGGAGGAGATCGGAAAGCTGAGTGATCTGATTGTGAAGTGTCCGCCGAGACGGTACAGAGCTGCCCCCATAATGAACGTTGAGACAGAGGATCCGAAGGGTGGCTACATGCGGTATACGGCTGCCAAAAATGTGTACCTGATGAAGAAAGCGGTTAGGTGCCACCCCACGCTTGTTACTGACTACGAGTTGAGCGGATTTTGGAAGAGAAATAGAGAGGCCGACAGATTTGAAATAGCCTTGGATGACGTTACACGCTTGCTGAAGAGTGTCCTCGAGTTGGCCGGGACTGCCCTTGGTTGACCAGAGCGTGATGTCATCCGCATATATAGAGTAGGAGAGAAGGGGGATGTCATCTAACAGTGGACGAAGCGAAGCTAAAGCGATGTTAAAAAGGGTGGTTGACAAGATGGAGCCTTGAGGAGTACTGGCTGATTGATTAAATGGGGGTAGGTAGAGCCCGGGATAGAGAAAGAAGCGCTACGGTTAGAGAAGAAGGAGAGGATGTAGGTATACATGCCAGATCCGCAGTTAGTTTTGGCTACTTTAGCGAGAATGGAAGTGTGCCTAACACAATTAAAGGCCTTACGAATGTCAAGAGCAAGGATGCCACGGAGCTGAGGGGATCTACGAAAGCCGTACACGTCACGGGAATACGAATGAGGGTATCCTGAGTGGATATACAATGGCAGAATCCAGTTTGGGTAAAAGGGAGGGCAGAGGTCTAAGAAAGGTGCCAGTCGAGGCGCGTCTATGCCACACGCTCAAGCAATTTACCAACACAAGACGTAAGCGAGATAGGAGGAAGATTTGGAAGAGTGTGTAGTTTGCCTAGTTTCGGGATTAAAATAATTTTTTAATGTTTCCAAGACGCCGGCAGTTCGCCACTGAGCCAGATGTGGTTAAAGAGAGCCAGGAGTTGTGAAAGTGCGCTGTCGGGAAGGTTGTGGAGTAGTTTATAAGTTATACGATCTTCACCTGCGGTCGTATTGCCACGCAGTCAGTTGAGCGCCCGGTGCAGCTCTGTTACTGTAAAAGGCTGGTCGAAGGGGGGCGGCGGGAAGTCTCGGCATAGAAGCGCAGAAGCAGGAATGTGTGCGCTAGTGGGGTACACGAGTAAGCGCAGGTCCTCTGGTAGTGTGTTAGGATGTCGCTTTGTCGAGAGAAGGATGCGAAGAACAGAGTGGACCAGTGAAGAAGGTTGAATGAGCGAGCGGAGGAGGGACCAAGCTCGTTTGATGTTCATTGCTAGATTGAGAGAATCACAGAAATTCCACCAGTTGGAGCGAGCTAACTGATCCGCGTAAGCCTGAGCTTCTTGTGTGAGGAGGCTTATTCGACGGCGTATACGACGGCTGGCTTTGTTCTAGTGCCAGTGGCGAATGAGTCAGCGGCGCGCCTGATAGAGGCATCCTCCTCATCACAGGTACTTGTGACCCTACGGATAAGTGTCAATGACCACACCATTGAACACTCGTTCATCAAGTGAAACATGTAGGGAAGCATATTATGGTTAATAAAGATATTTTCAGGGGCTAAACTGCCCGTAAAGGTAGACGCCTTAGTACCAAAGGCTCCTTGTTGTGACAAAACCAAGCCTTAGTATTACCAGAGTACTTCAATGCTTCTCTGGTCATGAAACTACCGGCCAAGTTTCGCACGGGGACAAAGGCTACCGCGATTGCCACCACCCCAAATCGAGGGCATCGGGTGGCCGCCGCTGCTCTGTAGCCACACTGGCAGGCAGGAACGCAGTAGCAGCATGCCTGTTCGCACCAAATTATTTCGCTCCTCACAAAATGATAAGTCCATTTGAGCGGCCCACGACACGTAAAGCGAAAGCCAACTGCTGATGAGGCAGCGAGCGTCTGTTTTATCTTACTCCGTCTTTCCTCTCCCTGCCAAACGCGCTCTGACCATGCCCCCGGCTGCCCTCCGATCAACACCAGCGCCGCACTGCAGCAGCGTACGAAGCTCTCTCATAGCGTTATGGCCAATTTTCATGAAAAGAAAGCCATTGAAGGACTCTGGTATTACGCCATTGGACAGCTCACGTTCACGTGTTTCGCAAGCCGTGTATTGAAGTGCAGCTGAGGTTTACTCACCAAAGTAGAAATTTAATAAAGTGGCAGGGTCGATATCTGAAGAACTCTTCCTCCCCCAAGAAAAATTTGGGCTTGCAAACTACCTTTTTTTTTATTGTAGGCAGGCAAGTTAGTATACTGCAGTGATTACATTGGGGACGTGTTAGTTTAATTGTCGGGTACTGCTTTTACATATTCCTGCAAAACCAACCGTTATAATTATCAAGCAAGTTTCTCGGCACATCCTTCCCTCTAAAAAATCCAAAATGCAAAGTTGTCCGCAGTGTTGCGGAGTTGCCATTTCGGAATTGAAATGACTCCGGATTCATTTCCCCTTTTCGAGATGCCGGAAGGGAATGGGAATAGAATGACGACAATGCTTGGAGGAATGTAATGGAAATGAAATTAAGCGCCTTTTACCCGGAATGGGATTGGAATGGAAATTTTTAGACGATGGTGTCACCATTGCAGGCGCCTTCCACCTACTTAATTAGTCTGTGGCAATGGCAGCGTTGCTATGTCTCAAAGGGAGCACCGGCGACAAACACGAGAAGGCAAACCCGGCACCTTGAGTAACTGCACCCGCGTAGTCTGCCGCAGTGGGTGTGAAAGTTAACTTCAAGCAGCACCAGCGCGTCTGGCCGGGGGCACCGTATGGTCGGCTCTTCGTGTTTTGGCAGGCTTTTTGAGGCATAGTTTTCTCTGTACAACTGTCCGTGGTGCCGATGGCAGACTCGCGTCTCTCTCAGTGGCAGGCGCCGTATGGCCAAGCCAGCAGGCGGGGATGAGCATCGACAAGCATTGAGGGGGATATGAATGGGGCAGCCGAGGCCATGGTGCTTTTCAGCGCAAGCTGATGCTGCGAAATCTTGGAGCTCACAGTAGAAAGTGTTCGCGCATGAAACATGAAACAACGAGTCTGCTTCGCGTTCTCCTCCCGCCTTCCGTAACCGGCACGCAATTAATGAATAGCCTTGTAGCTTGTAAGCCGACCTGGTATGCATCTCGCGGGAATACGGCTCCAACCTGTCGACCGTCTGTCCCTGTGCTGCAGCGAAGCCCCGGGGCTCCAGCAAATCGAAACCAAGGCAGCAAAAAGAAAATTGTGGGTGAGGGACCTGCGTATCCGCCACCCGCCGTAAGCGTAAGAAGCGATCTTCGGATATGTTACTGAGCTTTCAACCTCCACTCTCTCGTCTGGAAGCTACGGCAGTGGGCAGCTGGGATATACGATTACACTAGATGTTATATAAGGCAATGCAGAACGCACAGCTGCCGAATGGCGTTTGTTTGTAATATTTCCTGCTCCAATAGCAGCCTTTCTTGAGAGTGTTTTGACAGCTCTCAGCAGTGCGACACCTTCCTTTCCTTCGATCCGAATGTGCAGCTCTCGCCTCTGCAGTTGTGCCAAACTTGTTCGCAAATCTGTTGCTGTGCTTCCGTGCACGTGACGTTTCGCCTGGGTACAAACGTATACGTGATAGTACTGAAGCCTTAGTCGTCGCCTTGAAAGTTTTAGAATCGCCACTCTTCGGGGGGAGGGTCTGAGTAAAAAATTTTGATCAGGTCCTCGCGTATATTGGTTTCGCGTTCGTGGAAACAAACTGACCGGGCCATATTCACAGTGCTCCCATCCCGATATGGTTAACTGACTTTACCTGATTAGATCATAACTATTATCCTGTATTGAACGGATTGTGCTGAGGAAGTG
The DNA here is from genome assembly GCA_013339765.2 of Haemaphysalis longicornis. NCBI lineage: Eukaryota > Metazoa > Arthropoda > Arachnida > Ixodida > Ixodidae > Haemaphysalis > Haemaphysalis longicornis. Next base: position 22,040,904 of record CM023452.1, read on the forward strand.
TCAGGGCAATAAACAAGCGCAATGGAGGGCAACGTGGAAGCAGTGGCCACTTTCCTATAGGGTGAATGCAAAAACTTGTGTTCCGTGCCGCTGCCCTCCCGTCTCTCGCGTTGGTAGAGTAGCATTGGTTCTCAACGCTGTAAATTCACTTGAAATCATTCAAGTAAGCATTTCGAATGCGTGTACATGTGAGCAAGCACCATGCGACATGCGCCTAAATTATCCACACAATACTAATTATGCTGGTACGACGGTACGCAATACCAATAGCAAGATAGCATGCTACAGACTGTGCAACAAAACAGAGAAAGCATACATCAATGTGATAGCTGCTCCATCTCGCGTCGCATAGGCACGAACCAATTAAACATGCTAACATTAAAATACTACAAATATGGGATCCTGCTACTTATGATGTAAAAATGCCCCTCTTTTCGAGCTTCGAGCTTTTTGAGTTGGACCGATTGCATTCTTCCAATAAACTGACACGTTCCCCCTTTCACCGGTTTCTCGACCAAAAAATCTCTAATCTACATACACGGCGCGTGCGTGACACCGGGGACCCGCAAATGAAGGATCTCTCTCTCTTTCTTTTTTCTCGCTTTTATATATATATATATATATATATATATATATATATATATATATATATATATATATATAGATATATATATATATATACCGTATATATTTATATATATATATATTGTTGGCAGAGGTTTCTGCCGACTGGATGTGAAATAAGTAGCAGATCACAATGGAAGCATAACAATATTTACTAACTCGAAGTTTCGGACGGGGACCGTCCTTTATCAAGGGTTTTATATTATGGAAACATTTAAAAATTTTAACTAAAGTTGATTCAATTATTATGGGGCAATAAAGGACGGTCGTCGTCCGAAACGTCGAGTCAATAAATATTGTTATGTTTCCTTTGTGATCTGCTACGTATATATATATATATATATATATATATATATATATATCCGAACTTGGGCTCCCTTTGTGTCAAAACGCTTCCTTGAAAATTGCAAAAAATGAACGAAATAGGACAACACACGCGTCAATCATGAAGAAGAAGTACAATAGTATACCTTTATCTCATAAACCACGTAACGGTGTGCATTTCGATCGTTAGTACTGGCCTTTACTTAGTGCGCGAAAAGTCGTCGCATGGGTTCGTTCTTAGCTTGCGGTTTGGGTATTTGAAGGTTTCACGATCGGTTAGACGCACTTTCAGCGAAAGGTAGACGGACTTTTCAATTTGGTCTTGCATCTACTTTCGTTAGGAAGGGACGGTAAATTTTTGCATTTGGTAGGGGTTCTGCACGAAATATGTAACCAACCCGCAACAACCCTCCCAAGTTCGGTGAGAATTGTCACATTTTGCAGTTTTCAACCTGTATGATAAAGTCATATTCATGTTGCATATTGAAAGGAATCTAATCATGACAAGTTCTTATTCCTTGGATTAGTATTGCAATGGAATGGTGATGCCCTTTCTGCAACACTGGTGAGCACATGTAAGGTACCGTTTGACTGCGAACGGGCATGCGTGCGCGAGAGATTTTTCAAAAGTCTCTTTTAGTTGCTTAAAGGAGCCATGAAGAGAAAACACAAGTTTGGTTCATTCAAAAGATTGCCTCGTTAGAATCATACTGACACCACTTTTAACGTAAACTTTGATCAAATAAGCTACATAAAAAGGAAAAAAGGGAATGGCCATGCGACCCACGAGCTCATTTCCCGCAACAGAACCTATGATGTCATTCGAGCCAGTTCTGCGATTGGCGGAGGCCGGCGAAAGTAAACGCAAATTAGGCAGAGCTTGCAAGCTTGCCGAACGAGCTATTTGCGTTAAAATTTAGGGCACATTCTTTTTAAAGCCGTAAGAATGGTGGTAAGTGTAGGTTACGAAAGCACCTGTAAAGATAGAAGTACCGCTTCGTACTGCTGTTCTTGCTACTGCGCGCACTATGCTTGTTTAGCTCCACAGAACTGCGGGGCTTTGGAGTTGTCTCAGACGACACTGGCCGATTGATTGACGCGACGGTGTCTTACGTGAACATATTTGTCGAGCGAGCACTATGTTTCACGAAACCATTTTCTCCCACAACGAAAGAAAAGCAGAAAACGACACGCCACGGTATGGTGGCGCCATCTGGGTTCAGTAACGTAAACAAACACGCGAGTACCTCAGTGCCAGCGCCAACGTACAGGGTGGAGACACCCTTTGAACTGTCCCGTGCCGCTGCAGTTGGGTCAACGTGCACAACGCGTTGTTCTTGTTTCCCACGAGACCCAGCAACGCGAAACAGATAACATGATTCAAACTTCGCCAGTTAACTGCGTTGCTGCGATAATTTTAGCGCGGTTTTGATACAATGACTTGTTTCGGCAGGGAGACGAGTGGACCAAAATGGCGGCGCCAGCTCATACGTGTCTCCACCCTGTACGGCGGATGCGTGAATCAAGGGACCCTAGGCTGCAGAGCGCTCGGGTCCTGTGATGTAATTTGGGACCACGAAAACGCACGATTGAGCGGGAAAATCAAAGTTTTACCTAAATTGATTAGTTTCTCAGTGAATAAAGCATCGTTTGCATTCGGACGCTGGGGGGCACTATAAAACACGAAATTTTTCGAATAACACAAACTTGCATTTTGTGTTCATGCTCCTTTAGGTGCTCGATGTCATGTTTTTGTTTTACTTTACTTGAAGTGAAGGTAATGCCAGGTTTTGTACATGGCTTACTACTGGAATACTTTGTTTTTTTCCTCGATGGGCCTAGGCTTCAAGAGCTACAATTCTGGAAGTTCAGTTTTGCTTCTTCTAGCTCAGGATACCACTCGAAGCTTTTGAGAACATGAGCGATGTGGTCTGCACCCCCTATAGGTACAACCCCACTTGAAATGTGGGCATTGGAAATAATTTTTACGTGGCCAACTATTCGGATACCATGTTTTACTTTCTCGAGGGGCTTAGGCTTATAGCTCTACTTTTCGAAAAGTTGAGTTTTGCACCGGATATCTCAGAATACACATAAAGGTTATTGGTAACATGAACTCTTCTGTATTCTTCCCTGTGGTGCAGTGTGACATTGTGTGCGAAGCTGTTACTTTAACTTTTTGACTTCTAGTAACTGTAGGTCTCAAATGTTAGAGTTGATTACAATATTTTTTAAAGAAAGGTTCTATTGCTGAGACGAAGAGTTGAGGGGAAAGAGTTGCGGACAGATCTCGTAACACCTGAGTGGGTTACTCCGTGTTTGTTGATGACTAAGCCTCTCTGCATGCCGTTGTAAATGACGGCAAAGGTATTAATGAATAGTTGCGGGTATCCAGCGGCTGTTAACGTCGCAAATATGGAATTTTACTCTACTCAATCCAACACCAGCTCCTGATATAACGAAGCAATCCAGCCCCTGGTATGTCTGCTTTTTGTGTATCCTATTTTATCTACACTCAACACGTTAAAAATTTGCTGTCTCTGTCCGGCACGCAACATTCTTGCCATTACTTTATTACTCCAGGTTGCAGAAGGTGTGGACATTTTGTTGTTATGGATTAACGAAGTTTGTAGTCCCCTCTAACAAGGTGAAAAACGCCAACTCATGGGTTCGTTCCATTCCCTGGACTTTTTTGTTATTTTAAAGATTCCACCTCGTTTGACACAACTTGGAGTAGGTGAGTTGAAAGTATATATTGTTTAAGGCTGTGCAATGGTGAGTTCCCGGAAGGTAAGAAAATGTTTTGTAGAACTCAACTTGCAGACGAGCAAAAATTCAGGTAGAAACTTGTATTAGTCTTATGCATTTTTGTATTAGGTGTATAAGACATGTATTAGTCTTATACAAACTTGTATCAGTTTTATAAGTTTCATATACAAGTTGAATTAGTCTAATACAAATACACCTATTAGTTTGTGTTAGTTTGCAAATACAAATACATCTGATAGACCTGAGTATAAATACGAACTAATAGAGACGTATTGGTTTAAATAAAAACAAGTGCAAATGAACCCGCAAAGTGCGATTTCCTGAATTTTTATTTTTTCCCGAAAATCACAAGACAAAAGGTTGAAATGATCGCCCTTGAGCATATAATTTTATTTGGTATAGTATTATTAAGGGTTTTGCTCTATAATTATTCTCCGTAAATCTCCAACCTAATTATATGCAAAATAGGTCAACATTTTTTTATTTTCGCTACTAAAAAATGCGCTGCATGAAGAGAGCTGATGGGAGCTGGGAGTGCTGCGCCAGCGATAAGCCACCATACCTGACCTTACCTGCGACTGAGGCTGCGAGGCTGCAAGAAGCTAGATCACGACCGGCTTTATAAGCTGGTCGTGAACTAGATCTAGTAACGTTGGCAAGAATAGCAGCGAGAAAATTATCTAAGCCGAAAAACTGCAACAAAGACAAGCCAAGCCATGCTATTCTTTGGGTAGCCAATATGGCGACAACATCAAAGTGCGGCTAGCGTGTGTGTACATTCGGGAAGAAGACGGTTAGAAGGAAGCGGCTTCTAGCGTTATTTCACATCAGACGCGTGTGCATCGGGCCATCGAGAAGTGTTGGAGATGTGTCTAACGCCCGTATAGCTTTGGCAAGTATGAACCAGGCTGCAGCGCGATCCATCATGGACCCGTCACCACGCGGCTCTGGAAATCTTTGCTGTGTCAGCTATGCTGTGTAACGAACGCCTGCCATCGAAAAAAGCGTGTGCATCACGTCATCCAGAAGTGTTGGCGATGTGTCTAGCGCCCGCCTAACATTGACAAATATGATCCGGGCTGCCGCCCGACCCATCTTTGACCCGTCATCTCGCTGCTTCGGACTCCCTTGTTCATTCTCAAGGGAATGCCTCGTCTAATCGCGTGTTGCAGAAGGGTGAATGCCGTTTTGAAATTGCATCGAAAAGGGAATGGCGTTCAATCGGCCATTAATGCGCTCGATGTGTACCTATGGTTGGACCATCCAGGTTTGACGACCTTTTCTGATTGCATGGTGCAGCTATTTTGTGGATTCGCATTGCAATTTATTCGTTCGTTCTTGATCAGGTTACGAACTTATGAATCATTCAATTATTCAGCCAGATTTCTGTCAGCCAGAGGAATTTGCCTGTGTACTGTGATAATAAAATGTGTTTCCATGTTTCATTGCTTTGTTCGAACTTGCCACTGGTTCTGATAGAACTAGTACACTCTGCTAGACCTATCAGACTAATACAATCTGATCGACCTACCAGACTAATACACACTGAGAGACCTAATCGACTAATACAGACTGATAGACCTAATAGACCTAATAGACTAATAGAGACTGGTAGAACTAATAGGCTAATACAAACTGATAGACCTAATACACTAATACAGACTGATAGGTCTGTTAGTGGCAATAAGCATATACGTGTATTAGAATTTGTATCAGAATTTTTGCTAGGGTTGGCGCTTAACGTCTGTTAAAGGGACACTGAAGTGATTTGTAAACATTGTGGGATTACGAGCGCAAATTGTCCGGAGTCCCTAGGCCCTGTTTCGACCACCCTGAGCGCGTTTACGCGAATTTGTTTAGTAGAAAAATCAATTCGAAAATGCTGTCCTCCTCTCTGCACCCTCGCCCATTTTCTGTGGCGTTTTCGTGGGACGTCAGGAGGAGATGATCTGGCAATTGGCTGCGGTAATGCACGACTCGCCGGCCTTCCGAAAGAGTCATTCATTTTGTCGCAGGGGAACCGCCGAAGAAGAAGGAGAACACAAAGCTCCGAAGGGACGGCCGTGTATATTGCTTACAGCCGGTGCACCAATGTCAACAACCTTTATCTCACCAACGCTTACGGAGACCACCGATTCTACCACAGAGACGACAACATCGACAAGAACATGATGAACGAGTTTCGGCGCCTTGAGAACCACCGCCTACTCACGGTAACAGAGCAGTACTTGCGTGCCTTTGCCCCCGGTGTGGACCCGGACGTGGAATCCCTCTGGCGCTAGTAAACACCAGATCACTGAACATAATGGCAACACAATGGAACCACACGGAACCGCCACGATGCTTTGCATCCTCATCAGGGTTCCCCATGGGAAGATTGTGTAATTTTTTGTTAGTTTGTACACTGTGTCTAGCTCTAAGTCAAGGTCGCTTCACACAAGCGCTAGCCAAGCTCACATGCGACGCTTCGCTGACTGGACGCGAGTAGGAAAATATAAGATCACTTGAGCGCGGGAGAAGAGACAGCGAGGTCAATATAGGTACTAAGGATATCAAATCAACTGAAAATTTTACCGTACAGCGTAAAACTAGGGTGCAGGAAGCACTTTTTTCGCTCGGAGAACAAGCGCAGCGGTCAGCAGCACGACTACAAATCTGCGAACGCTTTTCCGCCTAAGAAATGCAATTGCTAGACGTGAGATATTGTGGAAACTTGGGGGACGCTTACCGCACGAGCGCCATACAACAAATAGTCACCTAAGCTGATTTAAATGCTAAACTAAATAAAAGTGTAAATGCCTACACATTATATACATTATATTTCTTACGTCAGCAGCGCTCGCCCGTGGCCGGGTGGTCTCGAGAGTTGGGTTGGTTATTGCGACTTATTTGCAAGTCACCAGTTCGAATCCCCGGGGGTTTATTATTTTTTTTAAGTTGCTTTTTCGTTTCGGCCGATGTTTTCTATACTGAGTTCACCTTTTTTTGGGCTGTAACGTTCACTGCTCCACGAATTAGTTCAAAGAACGAGCGCAGTCTGACTGGCGTGCTAGCAAGTTCTCGTTAGCATTTTGTTGCCATAAGCACCGACTACTTGCGGGCAGTGGGCACAGGCCAGAATACACAGACCCTTGGCATGTTGCGAACACGCTTTTTACGATGCAGGCATGAGTGAGGCAAGCTCCAAATATGGAAGAAAAGCACATGGCATTTCAGCGTTTGCGGGAGCGCAGAGGGCGTTCATCCACTGCGTAGGCCTCGGATAGTGATTGCTACGATTCAAGGTCGTCCTGTGAAGCTTATCTAATGCATTTGACAGCCGACAACATGGGAGATGGGCGGTATGACGATTACTAAGATATCGAGAATGCCCATCCAATGATGCTGTCGGATGTCAAGCATGTTGTTTTACAGAACCAAAACTTGTTTGAATGCTAACCAATCAGGGCACGTCTCCTCCCGTCGTCACATCCTTTAGTTGGAGCGGCCGCCGCAAACCCCGCATGGTAGTTTTTCTTCTTTCACGCTTTCGAAAATAATTACCGACTTGTCAACTGGATAAACGATGAAAAGTGTGCCAATTTAGCCAGTCTACGCAGCGCAAGCTAAAACGGGAACTTTACAAATTCACTTCAGTGTCCCTTTAAGTGTATCCTTGAATCTATGAACCCTTCCAGGGTTATCTGGGTCAGTAGCTGCAGGAACTACCGATCCGGTAGCTGGCCCTCAACAAAAAGGCTTCAAGTAACGTTCTCAGCGTTTCTATGGACCTTGCTAGAGGCCAGTTCCCCAAAACAAGAAATGAATACTTGTGATGTCTCTTCGAGAAAAGATTGCTCGACTAGCTTCGCTCGCTTCGATTTCCGGCTATCTGTTGCTTGCATTCGTAACGATTAGTCGATGGGCGCTGTAAGTTCACTTTACTGGCGGCTTCATATTACCTTGGCCATACTTCCTTTACCGTATTTTATCGTACCGTAATATCTTTCACGTAGTAGGAGAGGAAAGGTACACTAAGATTGTCCGTTAGTAATTTTTTTTTCGATTTAATTCAATTTAGTGATAACAATTTACAACTCAGAGAGAAACAAAAAAATTATTGCTTATTCTGCTTTTACGGAAGTGTTTGTTTTAAAGCCCTGCCACTGCACCTACGTATATGCTTTTTCTTAAATAAAATTTGCGCAAACATAAGCGACAAAAAAGTCTATTTGTTTTTAATTATTTTATGTTATGTATATTATATAAAAATTTAAACTAAACTTTAATCAATTAGTAAGGTCAATAACAGTTTAGGTATCAAACAATTTAAAAGTGTTTCACAGCTGGAGAGACATAAAGAGAAGAAAAGTTCTAACAAGAACAGATATCTTTGCTCAATGTGACTGCGCACATTAAATTCAAGTAGTAATGTTGATTTGGTTTTCAGAGAACAAAAAAATCTTAGGACACCGAAGCACTCTTTATGATGCAGGGAAAGGGAGAGAAGCATAGTTTAACTGAGCATTTTTTTGCTGTGGTTGATGTACACGGTTCGTAATCCATCGCCCGGTAAACCAAATCCTTGAAATGTGTGGAGGGGAGTCAAAGGCTCCGGGTTCATTCTGTAGATTGTAATTAAGATTACCTGGTTCCTACGCCGACAAGTGTCTTGTGCGCTGCATCTGTCTTAAAGTGTTTGTTGTTGATGACGATGAGCAACTATATTTGCTCCAAATTACAGAAGGGAGGCTAGGCGTGGGAGGTCCTAAATTCGTCTCCCCTTAAAAGCAGCCGCCCCTAGCCCTAGCCAAGAGGATGCATCCGAGGCAACTTGGACGAGAGCTTCTTGAAGGTTGGCATTAGGAGATGAGCTGGAAAATCTCCCGCTGCTCCAGTGTGGTGACCCCGTGATGCAAGACTTGCTCTGGACCGCATGACTACAAAGCGTGTTTGACAAAACGGCAACGGAAATGCGCGAACTGCGGTGGACCACACCCTGCCTCCTTCTCCAGGTGTCCACGAAGCAAATGGGCGTCATACCTTCAGAGAGAGAAAATCCTTAACAGCAAACAAGACAGTGGGCAGCAGCCGCCATGAAACTACGAGTAGTTTTCGAAGACGGCGCACAGCCAAAGGGAATTTGACCATAATACCCGTCGGGACCTCTATTCATCAATACTCAAGGGAGAGAAGATCACGAGTGCGTGGAGGGGGGAAATCCCCAGAAATGGGCACTCTCCTCCTCTGGCTTCTCCTCCACCTGACGCGACAACCACAAATGAGGTACCCCGGCTCGAGATTGGGGTTCCTCCCCAAATTGTGCCACATACTGCAACGGATTCCACAAAAATACGCCAATTGATATCACCGCCACCAAGTGACTTCAATTAGCGGCTTTTAGGAATGTTGTTCATGGCCCTGAAAGCGATCCTGCTTGCCAAAACCAACGGCCAAAATCCACCGCCAAAACCTACTTGGAGTCAAGGCCCTACTACAAGTGGAGCAAGTTATCATGCAAGGCGGGCATGAATCCCAATTAATGAACATTTGGTATAGACAGTCCGTAATATTTCAGTGGAATTGTAATGGCGTCAGGAGAAAATGGGAGATTTCCGTAAGTTTGTATCGCAATATAACTTACTTGTGATGTGCACATCAGAGGGCCGCCCTGAACCAAACTTTCGTTTGGAAAATTATATCGTGTACACATCAGACAGAGGTGTTGCTGCAAGTCGTGTAATGTTGTGTCTACGGCAAGATATACTCTCTGTGCTAGTTGCATCATATCGTCTACCCAAGCCCCACAATTTGTGCGGTGCAAGGTTGTATTGTTAAACACAACTGTTACAATAGTGAGCGTCTATTTAACCGCATACTGCAATAGCTTGGACTGACCTTACCGATATGTGCCGGCGAGACGGAAGCTCATTCTTGCGGAGATTTCAATGTTCCACATCAGTTATGGAACAGCAAAACCACTGATAACCGAGGACGACTGATAGCGAGACTCTTAGACCTCGTTGATTACTCGTTGCATTAAGACGGCTCCTCAAAGTTTCTCCGTGGCACTCTTATTCCAATGAATTGGACATTTCATTTCGTTCGTCGGACCTGGTTTGTGGCGCAGACTGGACTATAGACGTGGATACCAGGAAAAGTCACCCCTACCCTATTTACATCCAACATCAGGGTCTCGGATCTACGCCGCCCCGGCATAGCGAACGAATAGTAAATTGGGTTGCCTTCAGACATTTGAACACCGAATAAATCGGGAACCCTTACGATGTGGACGAGTTAACATCTACCATCAAGCAGTACCTATACCAGGCGACTCGACATGTGCCTGTTCCACCTGGGTAAAGGGCATCGATGGAGAATACGATCGTCTCCGTGCCATTAGAAGACGAGCTCAACGTAAATATCGTAGATCTGGACTGACTGAGCAGTACAACGAAAGTATTTCCGCGAAGACGCAAAAGCAAATTCAAAAGGTTTACATAGTTGCACAGAAGACATATACGAATATCTAAAGGCTGAAGACAGAGTTAACGAAGTACGAAATAAAGTGAGTCGTAAGCCAGCTAAACCTTTGTGCACGCGGCACCCCCGTCAGCGACGGACCCTGACCTGAAACTACCCAGGTGGTGAGATGCTCCCTTGCCAAACCTGGCTAGCCCGACAATACGCAGGCCGTGCATACATAGCACATTAAACCTTGATGATTTGACAGCGAGACCTCGTGCATTGTGGTTTTGATTGGTTACACAGTCTCCACCCCCATAGACAGGCCAATCAGCATCCCCTGGCGATCTGATTGGTTGGATTGCCTTATCCGGGCTTAAACTGCGGTGGGCAACGCACCCCGTAACCCTGAAAAGGTGGGGACTCTCACTCACCAGAAAAAAAAATGAAAAAGTCCAAAGAAAGTAAAACAAATACAACAAGCACTCACAAACCGGCTGGGACACGTGCAGGCAGCCTGGAAAGCTGCTGTAGGCTACGGAACGGTCACAGAAGGGCGTGCACTCTCCCCACCGCGGGAGTACTGGGGCCTGCCGCCACTTTGGCACGTGCTTTTTTCGCTGCGCGCGTGCGGCATTTCTCGCGCTACAATGAGGTCCGGGTAAACTTTTTTTTCGACTTATGAAAGCATGCTTATTAGCACCTGTCCAGGAAGTTCTGTTTACACATAGAGTAGCTACTGGGTCCGTTTTTGCCGGCCCTTGTCTTGTCGTCTGCTACATACGCGTCGTCTGCTATACGCCGCTCGGACGGCCGAATGGCCAGGCTGTTCCACGGGATGAAACGTGCTCTTGGGTGGTCATCGGCTGCCGTCTTTTTGTCGTCCAGGCGACAGCTGTTCAACTTGGCAGAGCGCATTTTTCTCTTGTTTGCTACTTTCTTCAGGTGTTCCCGCTTTGAGCATCCGGATTTTATGGACGGCAGAAACATTGAGGCTTACAGGAAACATGACTACACCTCATTGATTCCCGTTAATGTATTGTTTTTAATCCTTGAAATGATCAGCTGACTCATATGAAAGACGCATTAAAAAGGCACATGCTCTGGAGTCCGCTGACAACACCGAATTTCAATATTTTGAAGGAATTTTGTTCGCAACGTTCGCACACAGATTGACCCGCTGGGAGTGAGGGTGATACTGCGGCGGGAACAACAGAACATCTTGTCAGGACTCGGGCTCCGCCAATGTCACCCGCCTGTTTTCTGTTATTTACCCGTGTTTTATGACCATGTAGACACTGCTGCGCCAAAACATGGTTGCCTTCTGTGCAATATGCAAAGCTGCTTTGAGATGGGATGGTTTCAAATAGATTTTTGCTTTTTTTGTTTTTGTTCTCGCCGTCTTCACAAAAAAAGCAAGAAGGTACAGCTGGTATTTGTGCGATGCATTTACACCTGTGCACTGTTGGCGCGTGCATAAACGAAAACATGTGGCTATTCAGTCATGCACGGCACCGACGAAAGACTGGAGAAAAGCTGTGGCGCGTCCAGACGCACGAACAGCAATCAACTTGCCTTGATCCCCTCCAGAACACAAGCCGCAATAGCAAGTATTAGATTAGCAAGCAAATTTATAGCAAGCAAATTATGCATAATTAGCAAGCAAATTTATACATAATTTTACAGTTTCTGGAAACAAAATCTTGGCTTGATGTCTTGCTCTACTGCATCTCCGCAAAAGCCACGTTTGGGATTCCATCCGTGTTCCGCCCCATGATATAGACAGAGGAACTGCAGAGGTGTTATATAATGAATTTTATCAGGCGTAAAAGTTAGTATCGTTTGATTGCCGGTCGATCACAAATTCACAACTAAACGAAGTGCCTTGTCGGCCTGCACACGCCATAGAACAGAAGAGTATTCTCTTACAGGAAGCACATTTTATTAAGGCTTTATTTAGTTTTATACGCATAAAAATCAATAAGACGAATGTATTGTTGCAAGTTGTAATATGTGAAGTTTTTTTTGTGGAAGTTCGGCGTCAATCAGGAATCCACTCGCCTGGCTCTGGCTGATTTGGCAGGGGGCTCAGCGTGGAGATGGTGTTGAAAGTTTCGGAGATTGTGGCCGGTGTGACGAATTGGAGATGTTGATATAATGAAGGGAATTAAAGAAATTATATACAACAATATATGTTAACATAGCTGAGTAAATGAGTAATAAAAGAAAATATTCAAAAACTGCAGTTACACTCATCCTCCAAATACGTGAACACCCCTTGAACTCTCCAAACTCCAACTCTTCAATCTCGCATGATCAAAGTGTACATAAAACACGGCGTAAGAAATAACTTTTCTTACACCGTGACACAAAGCGCTCGAGCGACAACGACCGGGACTCTTTTCTCGCCGCAAGATCCGTCAAATTGCCCATAACACAGCTGTATCCTTAAAGCAGCCATGAAGCGAAAACACAACTTTGGTTCGTTCAAAAGATTGTCTGGTTAGAATCACACTGACGCCACTTTTAACGTGAACTTCACTCAAATATGCCTAATTAGGAAAAAAAGGGAATGGCCATGTGACCCACTAGCTGATTTCCCGCAACAGAACCAATGATGTCATACCAGCAAGCTCTGCTTTTGCGGAGGGCGGCAAAAGGAAACGCAAATTAGGCAGAGCTTACAAGCTTGCCGAACAAGCTATTTGAGCTTAAATTTAGGGCACATTCTTTTTATATGAATAAGAATGATGACACAAAAAGTGGAAGTTACGAAAGCACACGTAAACATAGACGTATACCGATGCGTACTGCTGTTGGTACTGCGCGCAATATGTTTGTTTAGCGGCGCAAGACTGCGGGGCTTTGGGGTTGCCTCAGACGACACTGGCCGATTGACGCAAGCAATGGTGTCTTACGTGACCATATTTGTCGAGCGAGCACTATGTTTCACGAGACGATTATTTTCTCCCTGAACAAAAACAAGCCAGGTTTAAATACAGTCAAAAACAAACCAAAAATAGAAACGGCTTGCCACGGTATGGTGGCGCCATCTAGGTTTACTAACGGTAAACAAGGCTTCCTAATCGGCTGCAGAGCGGTCGGTTCCTGTGATGTTATTGCACACCACAAAAACGCACGATTTTGCGGGAAAATAAATATTTCAACTTACTATAATTCTTTTTTCGGTGAATAAAGCGTACTTTGCCTTCGGAAAAGCGCTGCGAGCACTCTAAACCACAAAATCTTTCAAATAACAAAAACTTGTATTTTGTCTTCATGGCTTCTTTAACCTCCGATGCCACCCTCAATCTGCCTAGGATGAACGGTCACGACCCCAGGTCTCACGGGACACTGTCTAGCTCGAATTCTCAGTCAAGAACCTTTTATATGGCAAAACCTCGGCATTTCGACAATGTTCCTCCAGTTCTCCACCTGTATATATAGGAGGGCTCAAAGTCCGCGCAGGCAGCTGTCACCCTCAGACATCTGCCAAACAGTTGGCCGCCACGGCTTACGGGCCAAAATCCTGTAGGTTACCCGCGCAGACGAGAAAGCACGTGGCGGTTAGAACCAAGCAGTATTTTAACCTCCTTAGAACACGCGCCGCCTGTGAAGGAGGTTGGGGGGGGGGGGCTCAGACGTTCCGCGCAACGCAACCTTCCTATCGCAGCACGATTACCACAAATACCTTAAGCAGAAAAATGTCGCTTTTTGGGCTGGATAGCGGTCTTTTTCGTGCATGGGTTTCCGCATTGCCGTCGAGCCTTCAGCGGCGATGAACTCCTGTTGCATGGCCGTGATGATCCACATATTTGGCAAGCCGTTACACATTAACGGGTTCCTTTGGATTGAAGAGCGTCAGGCGAGTGCGAGAGATGGCATCGCACAACAGTTTAGTAGGGATAGAATGCCTCTGGTCACCCCCGCGCTGCTGCTCCCGTCGGTGCCGCACAACAGTTACAGCAGCCAGTAGTTCGTTGTTGGTCGGTGGGGTCGTGGTTCAGTCGTCACTGACAGTGGAAGCACGTTGAAGCTTCTCGTCTAGATTCCTAATCTACGACGGAGGCGAGTCTGGGTGGACCTCTCGCTTTTGAGTCCTCAACCCTTCTGCTGCGTCCACTGTTTTTTCCGCGCTCCTCCAGGGGTTCCTCTCCTCCTTCCGCCGTGCGCAAGCGGGACCAGATCTGCGGACCGCCCCTTCTCCCGCGCCCTCCGCCAGGCTCATTCCAAACTAAAAAGCGCCCACGGTGACAAACAGCTTACCGTCCCCCAGTCGCGGCGGAGGTCCGTTTACAAGACAGCATCAAAGGGGTCACGCGCAGGATGCGTTTTTAGGTGGACGCAGCTTTCATGGTCCCGAAAGGAAACACACGTCGTTGTTGCTTTGTCTGGCGTCCGCGCCTGAGCTTTTCACACCAGCTAACCCTGCTGATTCCCCAGCTAGAAGGAAGCCGCTAGGGTAGGGCTTGCCCGGTGGCGTCTGCGTTCACACGGAGTGGCGCCTAGAGAATTACGCTAGCGAATGGAGCCGCGCGGACGTGTAGTTTCCGCAACGCTTGTCGCTCAGACAGCCTGCACAGGCTACACCACAAAAGCGGGTTGAAGCGGAACGGCCACGCGAGTGGCCTACACAACCTTTGAACATTTAAATAAACATTCCCTCACCATTTCTGCACATGCAGGTGCACTCCAGCATACAAAAATACACAGGTTGTGCGCAGATCAAGCTGCGAATGCCAACGAGAAATCTTCGATGTGTTTCGCAATGGCGTGAATAAGGCTGCGGCTGTGTCAGCGTCTCTTCCCTGGCACTGTCCAAAACAAGAAGTAGGGTTCCTGAATCTCAGATTAAACGCGCACGCGTGTAAAATGTGTACGCAGCACTTCCGCTGGATGGCGCCACCGAGCTGCTCCAGGTGCAATCAGTGTAATGCGAGCAGGCGAGCGGAAGCCGCGCACGTGCACCGCCGCGTCAGAGAGCAAGAAGAGCGTTCCCCGATGGGCCACGCAAGAAACCGTTGTTATGAAAATCAGTTAATTAAAACGAATTGTTTCACTTCAGCCAGAGTCTTTCAATGCTTTTCTGGTCACGAAACTCCGCCGTAACGCTATGGGAGCAGTTTGCTATGTCGCCGAAGCCGCCGCGCGGCGGCGCTGAGTGCATAGTGGGGGACAGACGAAACCTGCGCGCTGCGTCGGCGAAGCTGCACTCCCACGGAATCCGGTAGCATCGGCGTGTTGTTTTCTGAGTTTTAAGTTACCAGTTGATGTGACGCCTTTGGTGATATTGTTCGAGGACACTGGGCGGAAATGCCCAAGACTTGTTGCGTACCGGGAGGCCGCTCCGGCTACAGAGGCACGAGCGAAAAGGTCTCGTTGTTTTGCATCACAGCAAGCCGGTCTAGTTGGAAACGATTCATGATTGGACTTGCGCAAAACAAACGGGGACGAGGAAGGAACGAGAAGGACGAGCGCACTCTAAAAACTGGTTTTATTTTCTTAGAAGAAAGACATATATACCCCACAGACCTGCATACAACATCTCAGTAAAAGCTTTACAGCGCACACACATCACATACGTACATCAGCGTCTATAAAAAAGGCGACAGCAGCGTCAATTCCTTATCTAACAAGGCCACAGAAGGGTGGCTGATGCACTTGTCTTTGTGCTGTGAGGATTAAAAACGCTTCCACAATCTCTCTTGAATTTTGTTTAAGATGCGAAAACAACACCGAAGTTTCCTCTAAGATAGGTGCGCAATCACTTCTGTTACATTTTTTACAATGCGTGGCCAAGTGTGTGTAAGGCTTTCCTTTTAAACTTGAAGCATGTTCTCTTAATCTTATATTCAGGCACCTTCCGGTTTGTCCAACATACACGTGCCCACATAGCAAGGGTATCCTATAAACCACGTTTTTTACACATTCAACAAATGGGAGCTTGTGTTTGACATTGCATACATGGTTGTATTTGTCTTTTCCTTCATATTTCTGTTTTACCCTTGAACACACACTTCCTATTTTGTTTTTTGCCGAGAAAACCACTTTCACATCATAGTTCTCTGCCACCTTTTTTAGACGGTGCGAAAGGCCATGTACATACGGAATAACGGTCACTTTGGATCGTTGTGCGCATTCTTCAGGTCTAACTTCCTGTACGTGTTTCAGCTTTTTTAGTACCCTCTCACACGAAGCCTGCAACACATGTAAAGGATAGCCGGCTTCCCGCAAACGTGACACCTGTAGTCCAAAGGCCTCATTTACCGAGTGAAAGCACGATTTAAACAAAGCGGACCTGAAGCACGCTACCACTAAGCCATTCCTAACAAGCCTAGAATGATCAGATGAAAAGCTTAGAAGAGGCTTTCCGGTCCTTGGCGAATATACCAGCACACATTCTTGATGTACTGTTTCTTGATGTTTCTGTTGAAGTTTGAACCAGGTCATGTGTGCTGGGTATATTCGCCAAGGACCGGAAAGCCTCTTCTAAGCTTTTCATCTGATCATTCTAGGCTTGTTAGGATTGGCTTAGTGGTAGCGTGCTTCAGGTCCGCTTTGTTTAAATCGTGCTTTCACTTGGTAAATAAGGCCTTTGGACTAAAGGTGTCACGTTTGCGGGAAGCCGGCTATCCTTTACATGTGTTGCAGGCTTCGTGTGAGAGGCTACTAAGAAAGCTGAAACACGTACAGGAAGTTAGACCTGAAGAATGCGCACAACGATCCAAAGTGACCGTTATTCCGTATGTACATGGCCTTCGCACCGTCTAAAAAAGGTGGCAGAGAACTATGATGTGAAAGTGGTTTTCTCGGCAAAAAACAAAATAGGAAGTGTGTGTTCAAGGGTAAAACAGAAATATGAAGGAAAAGACAAATACAACCATGTATGCAATGTCAAACACAAGCTTCCATTTGTTGAATGTGTAAAAAAATCGCGCCAATCCACCCCGTGAATGTGGTTGGAAAGCAAAGCTGTAAACGGCACCCATGGCGATTTCCCATGCGACGTCACTTAAAATTCACTCACATTGCTCTACAAATAGTAAAACCAGAGAAAAGTGAATTGCACTTAACAACACCATTTATTACTTCAAAGAGATATTCTTGGTAAGCTTAAAATAATGCATGATGCATGAACGGTGTTTGGTTGTGTTGTGTTTGTGTAGCACAAGCGTGGATACTTTTTTTCATAAAATTAAAGCTCCAACCCGCTGTTAGACGATCTGACTTCTCCGTCTCTGCGCCGCGGACGGAGGCGGCGAGATTGGCGGCAGAGAAGGAGGTGGAGGTGGAAGAAATACTTCTGTTCAGGTTTCTGAACGGCCCAGAGTGCAGCCCTGGGGAGTGATTCCTTCTTCTGTGGGGCCCATATTCATTCCGCGCGGACTGTGTTCTGTCCACCCGCTGGAGCTGGGTAGGTAGACAGGGCCTGGACAGCAGCATCTCCTATTGCTCTTGTTGGGTAGTTGCCGGAAAGAGAGGAGGTTGCTCAGGGCTAAAGTCGCACACCCCGATTACGGGGCCGAGTGTTCCTACTTCTGAGCAAAATTTACATTCAGCGTCGTAGCGATTCGGATACATTAAGTGAAGACGCGTAGGCTGTGGGAAGGAGCCCGGATTGTATGAGCCGTAGGGTAGTTTGTTGTTCCCTGGAAAGGTCAGGGTAAGGCGAAGCTACGGTCTGTCTCAGAAGGCGATAATGCTGTGTTATCTCCCTGAGCGTGACAAGTAGATGACTGTCGTCGTGCAGCTCCATAGCACGGTAGGTAAAAGCGTAGGCTTGTCGGGTGGGCATATTTGTTGCCCTCCATTGAAGCGTGAGGGGGTGTCCAGATGATCTGTATGTAACCGTTTGGGGAGTGGTTTTTTAGCCCGCGCAGTGCAGGTCAGGACACCCAACTCGACTGGTTATTCCAGTAGGCTTGCATGGAATCGGTGACTACCCTCCGAATTACTCTCCGGTTGAGTGAGAGCCAAGGTGATGGCTGTCTGTTCTGCTGCCGTCATTTCTTGGGTCCTAAGCGAGGTACACGCGAGGAGGTTGGTTCTGGAGGTAGCTCTGATGACGGCGTATTGCTGCCCTCGATGTTTGGAGGCGTCTGTGTAGATAACTGCATGATCCCCACCGAGGGTGGTGTTTAGCGCTTGAGCCCGTGTTTTTCGGTGACCCTCGTCGTGTGAGGGGTTCATATTTCTAAGCAAAAAGAGCATCTTTAGTTTTGGTCGCCAAGAGTCTGGTAGTACGTCAAGCGGAGTGACATTCTGGGCTGCCCAGCCAATCTGGTGAAGCATGCAGTTACGCACCGCAGTTCTGAGTCGGATGTTCTGGTTAGAAACATGGCCTTCTATCAGCTCTTCCACCGTGTTGTGGATCCCCGTGCTAAGCAGCCTCTATGTGGGCGCACTCATGAGAAGACCAATGGTCTGCTCGACCGCCTTTCTAATCATTATTTAGTCTTCCTTGTCGAGAAGAAGACAGGGAATTGACGTAAGTGACTCTTGAGAGGACAAAAGCTTGAATTAATTGAAAGGTACCGGATTCCTTTAGGCCTCGCTTCTCGGTGGCAACTAGCCTGATCATGTGTATAATTTGATTGATACTGTTTTAGAGATGCTGGAAGGAGACGTCACTCTTGGTGTTAGCCTTGAGATGTAGGCCCAGGATCTTGATGCTGGGGCTTGGAGTGATGGCCTGGCCATCAAGGAGTATTTGAATGTATTCCTTTATTTGGCGTGAGGGCGGACGACAAGGAGCTGCGATTTTTACGTGAACACTGGAGGCCGCAGGCTTTAGCTCATTGGCATACTAGAAGTGAGAACCCATGCATTGGTGCCAGCTTCCTTTAATTTTTCTAACTCTTAGCACATGAGCAACGTGCGCACAGGGCCGCTAGACGGGCATGAGTGGTCGCGTGACGCTTTCACGTGGCATTCAGCGAGAACGCAGGGGGTAAACCCGTAGATGTGGTTGGTGAGTACACCACCTGTATTCCCCGTCTTCGCGTGGTCTCGTAGCTAAATCGGTAAGACGACGGACTCTCACTTTGTTAGCCTTTTAGTTCCAGGTTCGATTCCCGGCGGTGCCAGTAAATTCTTTTATTGTTCGCTGGAGTTTTCTGGTGACATCAACGGTCGCGAAAGAACCCTTGGGGGGTAGAGGTAAAAAGCTTTGCTATAAAACGTGGTTTATAGGATACCCTTGCTATGTGGGCACGTGTATGTTGGACAAACCGGAAGGTGCCTGAATATAAGATTAAGAGAACATGCTTCAAGTTTAAAAGGAAAGCCTTACACACACTTGGCCACGCATTGTAAAAAATGTCAAAGAAGTGATTGCGCACCTATCTTAGAGGAAACTTCGGTGTTGTTTTCGCATCCTAAACAAAATTCAAGAGAGATTGTGGAAGCATTTTTAATCTCACAGCACAAAGACAAGTGCATCAGCCACCCTTCTGTGGCCTTGTTAGATAAGGAATTGACGCTGCTCTCGCCTTTTTTGTAGACGCTGATCTACGTATGTGATGTGTGTGCGCTGTAAAGCTTTTACTGAGATGTTGTACGCAGGTCTGTGGGGTATATATGTCTTTCTTCTAAGAAAATAAAACCAGTTGTTAGAGTGCGCTCGTCCTTGTCGCTCCTTCCTCGTCCCCGTTTGTTTTGCGCAAGTCCAATCATGACTCGTTGTTTTGCTTGCCAAGTGACGCCGATAAGCGCGAGCAGTGGAAACGTGCCATACTGCGACAGGAAGCCGGCGGCTTTTCTTTTGACTCGCAGCATGTCCATGTCTGCGAAAAACATTTTGACACTGTGGACGTTGTTTGGAACGACACTTTTTTGGTGAAAGGACACGTCGTCTCCTTGCGACGTGAGAAACCCAAGCTGCGGCCCGACGCCGTTCCAAGGCGCTTCGACGTGCTGCCGGCGTATTTGAGCAAGCCGAAGCCGCGATCCCGTTCAATGAGGGTCCAGCCAGCAACAATGAGACGTCGTTTGTCGTCGCCTGATGCCATCGCAGAAGAAATTCTGCCGTGTTCAAGCACGGAAGCTTCCCAAACAGCAGTGACTAGCGCTGCAGATAAGCTAAACAGTTTTTCGTGGCGATTCTGCTCGTTTGGACCGAGTTTGAAGCTCCCAGGAGCCTCAAGCGCTATATAATTACGTTTCATCCTCCTGTAGGTGCGGCAGTGGGTATTGGTGTATTCGCAGAGACAGCCTGCCAAACAGAAGAGGTCGTCTGCCCCATTTCTGAGTTTCTGGCAGTGAAGGGCCAGCTTCGGAGCACGACGCAGTGACTCCGCCAGAGCCAAATGAAGCTCGCAAAATGACCGCGTTAGCAAGCAGGAATAAAAGGCAGCATACTGACACGCAGAAGCTGTCTGCTCGCGAAAAGTTGATCTTTGATCAGTGCCTGATGAAAGCCAACGCGAAGTCTCCGACTGCTGTAAGGTAAGCTACTGACATGTGCGCAAGTGTTGTATTGCTCATAATGGCCTCTTCTTGTGTATGTGTCCATTATGATTTGGAGAACACGGATATGGCGAAAGATTACAAAACTGGTCCAGTGCATTGGCCCAGTCAGCTCAGAATACTAAAGGGGCATATGCAATATTCTACGTCCTCTTGGCATGCATGTCCCCTTTTTCTGGGGAATGTGCATGCTTCATTAACAAGAAAAGTGCATTTAATTAGGATTCGTATTGTGTTTGCACTCATTTCAGCATTCTGAAATGACGTGAAGAAAAAATGTTTTCTATCATGTGAGAATGCCCGATACTATGTGGTTACATAAGAAAGAAACCCTTTAATTAATGCTTCTGTTGTTTGCACGGCTTTGTAGTTAATGTTTAGGTTGGTGGCCTCTTGCATATCCTGTGGCAAACGCATGCAGCTAACCATTTGCATGTCGTCAGTGATGTCATCGTATACCTGCACTATGCGTGCATGACATGTACTGTGATGGAGAGTAGAAAAATAATTAATAGTTGTGTGGCAGCATTTTTTAGGCTGGCAGAAGTTTCATTTTTTGTTTATTTTTGGTGGCTTGCATTTTAAAGCTTAAATTGTTAATGAATGATGCCGCATGCTTTTCCGCACCCACATAAATATTTAGGGGTCGAGCTAGCCGTTAGAACTGCACTTGCTCGTTTACCAGCATTTGAATGCACAACACATGCTCTACTTCTCCCCTAGGTACAAGAAGGAGTGGATATATGACTGTTTGCTTCTTAAGGTGAAGTCGACTGCTGTCTACACTTTCCTACAAGAAAACGGCTACCTTCCCCTTCCCAACCCTCGCACGCTGCATGGCTAGCTGCAAAGCCTCAAGGCCGATTTCGGCTTTGATGCAGGTTTATTTGCAGTCTTGCGTGAAAAACTTCAAGGAGTCCCAGAAAGAGAATGCCGAGGTTAGACTCCTTTGGGAATTACCTTACCCTGGTTCTGTTTTCAAACAAGCCGCATAACTAACCAAAATATTTTCGCAGGTGTACTAATGTTTGATGAAATGAGTGTGCGGAAAAGTCTGCACATCAGAGAGTCCGACATGTCCCTTTTTGGGAAAGTGGACTTTTCTGAGCACACGAGACCAGCAGACCGTGAGAAAGATGGTGACCATGTGCTTGTGTTCTTCTTCCGGCCTTTTCTTGGTGGCTAGTCGCAGACGGTGGGAAGCTTTTGTGCGTCTGGTGCAGCACCAGGCTCAATAATGGCGAAACTGTTGCTTCAGTGCATTGTGCACCTTGCCAATGCTTGCGTTGTGGTGGATGCCATCACATGTGACAATTCCACAACAAATCAGTCTGCTCGGAGGTCTCTGGTTAAATATTTAAGTAATGTGCTTGCAGTTCTGAGTTGTATTTTTTTTATTTCCGTGTAATGGGGCTGACAAGCGTAATTTCTCTCCAGGTATCAGCGGTGACATGAATGCTGTAAAGACCACTTTCCAACACCCCTGTGATCCAACGAAATCTGTCCATGTGGTGATAGATCCTCCTCACGTATTCAAATGCGTACGGAACAATCTGCAGAAGGTTGGCAAGTTTCTGGTAAGAAGTGTTTGCATCTGCACTAATTGTGCTCTACATTGTCTATTTTCGTGACATTTGTTATTGTTACAGCAGCCCGAAAGCCAAGAAGTTTTTCACTGCCACTACTCTGGCCCTACTGGAGTATGAAATGGAGCAAGCTGGGCTGCGTGCGGTGCCCAAGCTGTCGAAAGCGCACGTTGCTCCAAATGCATTCCAGAAAATGAGTGTCCGACTTGCTGTCCAGGCAAGAAACTCAACTAATTTACACCTTGGAACATGTCTGTATAATTATTTTTGTCACTGAAAAAAGGGAAGCATGGTGGCTTAAAATTATTCTGTGTGTTTTACAGTTGTTTAGCGAAAGCTCTGCTTCGGCCATGAAGTTTTACAGTACACAAGAGGCGTGCGAGAAGCTTCGTCACTCGGCAGCAACTTCACGCTTTACAAGACGCATGAACAAGCTATTCTACAGCCTCAATTCTCGCAAACCAGAGCATGTGATGTACAATGAAGCTGAACACATGTCTGTAAGTGACTGATATTATTATTCTAATAATGGCACTATTTTTACCTATGCTGATATTGTTACTGAATTTCAGACGTTGAAGGAGAATATAACTTGGCTGGACGAGTGGCAGAAGTACATTGAGTCGTTGCCTGTGGCGAGGCGAGCGTGTTTCTTGAGCAAGCGAACCTGTGCAGCGCTTAGAATAACGCTCCACAGCACAGTTGCACTAGTTGAGATGCTCCTTGGCTCTGGTTTCCGCTACGTGCTCGTGGGTAACTTCGGACAAGATCCCTTGGAGGTAACCATATTTACATCTCAAGCTTCTGCGTTTACTACAAATTGCTTTCTTCTTTCAGCGCTTCTTTGGCATAGTGAGGCACGTAGCTGGTGATGGAGGGCAGCCTACTGTGCAACACTTCTTGTTCATTTACCGTATGCTTTCGGTGAACAACCTGGTGCGACCACCTAAGCGTGCTTCTGTTGATGGTGATGGGCCACAACTCCTGCTCAAGCTCCAGGGCCTCTTTGAAAAGGAACCGACTGCCAACAGTCAGGTAGAACACCAATTATTTTTCTATTTAGGGACAAAAGAGAACAAAGGTGGAAATCAGTTGTTGGTTTATGTGTTCTTTTTTCAGTAGTTAGTTTGCGAAATCTTTGTTATGAATGACCAATCAGCCCAGATTTATATTATATACATGCTTTAGAAAACAATGCTGAAACATGGCAACATGAAATATGCATTTCAGGTTGATGCCCTGGCAGTCCTCTTCGACGATGTCTTGTTGGAGCCACCAGGGAGCATACAAGCTGCATCTGCTTCGAGGCAAGTGCTGTCGTCCAAAGAGTGCCTACTCGACTACCTCGCGGGCTATGTGACAAAGAAGTTCCTCACCATGAGCTGCCTCAGCTATGTGGACACTCTGAAGGGCTCATCTCGGCAAGCAAGCGACCTAATACTTGCAAAGTCAAGAGGTTTCCTGCGGGTACCGTCAAGCCGACTGCTCAGTCTCCTGCAGATTGTGGAAAGCTACGTCGAAGAACTCACTCTTAGTAGAGTGGCTTGTACGGACGTTTACATGAACATTGTGGAGAGAGTGTTGTTGGAGGAGCGTACTTCAGCAGCTGCTGTGGGTTGTGGGTATGCACCACGGCAGAAGTTGTGCACTTTTTTCTCAGGTGTCATCTGCACTTCTTTACGAGGGAAAAGAATAAGCTTGCACGGGCGAGTAAGCGTGCATCATGCCCAGCTGGGGGGGGGGGGGGCAAGAAAGTGATTAGCTGAATTGCTTCCTGAATGGATTCAGGCATGCAAAGGTGCAGCATTTTACGGTGTTTTTCCTGTGATACCTAATTGTATAAATGCATTTTTAATTTTTGTTCTCTAGTATCTCAACCATATTATTTTTAGTTCCACTTCATAACAACTCACATTATTTTCCTGTAGGTGTCTGCATCCTTGTGCGGGCCTTGTACAGTTTATTTTTCACTCTTTGTAAATTGCCTTTGTAGTTTACTGTTTTTAAGTGTTCCAGCGTATTCATGCACCTTATTTTGTCCCCTTGTTTGCTTTCGCAAAAAAAATCTTTCCCTGTGTTTATTCACTGATGTGTCAAACGCCAATTTTCCTTCGTACTTTTTCATTTTGCTTCAGAAGTTTGCATGGTTTTTAGTAGTTTCGTTACCTTCATGTGTCGGCCTTGTACGTAGTTTTTCAGTGCCTTTATATACTTTGCATTCTTACTTCGTTTACATTAGGTTTGTTGTGCAATAGTGCCATGTTCGCGAACATTTGCCGCGATGCGTGCCTTGGATTTGTTCGCTTTGTTACTTGTGCATGAATGCACCCTGCTGTGTGATCTGTGATCTTGTGTTACGAGCTGAGAGCTAAGTTACTTTTTCTGTCGTAAGCAACGCTCGGCAGTTTTGTTTCATAAATAAAAGATGTAACCTTTCCGTCACTAACCCAGACTTCCTATCTCATTAGCAATGTTCTCGGTCTGTACAAATGTTTCTCGAAAGAAAAGCATTTTCACACAAAAGAATGCATAGCAAACTTTGAGGCATTCAATTCGCTAACACTCGTCTGTGCAAGTCACTTTGCTGACTGTTTTATTCGACGCTTATGCTTTCTAGCTTATTGCGGAACACAAGTTCGCTCCTTCCTTTCAGAACTTTAAGTTGCCCTTGAGTACGTGACATCGCGGCACTGTCTGTTGTTTATGCTTTTACAGCTTATTGTGTGAAAATGTTTTCTGCTATAAACCGCATTGTTTTAGGAACACTCCATCATCATTGAGGACATGACGATATGTATTTAAATATTCCCTTCGTGGCATTAATAACTCGTTAGCTTGACAACATGTAGTGTATTTTGACCAATGTGAAGTAGACGGCTGAATAAACCAGTGGTGGAGCAGCAGCATCATGCTCATAAACAGGTGGGCTTTTTAGAGACTTTGAAACACTGCTTCATTTCAGTAGATCAAGCATCCCCGGTCAAGTATCTTCATAGCTATGCCTTGCGAGTATAGTCGATCATAGCAAAACGCCCTCTTAAACTGAAGCATGCAACATCGAAGTGGTAGTTGAATTTGGCTCGGAGGGTGGGGCATTTCTGTGAAAGCAACTCATTCGGAAATTGGAGCTTCCCGAATGACCTTGAGTGGCTGCACAATATTACGCGAGACGCACTTTTCCTCGTTCTGTGCCTATGTAACCTTACTCTGTTGAATGAACCAACTAGCCCAACAGCAAGTTTTATTACCCTGTTGAAGTTTCATGAAAACGAACACAAGGTAGCTGTGAACTCGAAATTAAACTTGGTTAGAATCCTAGAGATGGGATTGTATTAATGTGACGAAAGCTTCATCGCTCGCACTCTGAAGCTTTGCTGAAGCTCTATGTAATGAGCGCACAAGAATGAGGTCAACTGTAACAAACTAAACACACGAAATTTATAGCTTTAGCTTCGGTACCACAGCAGCGGCTATCATCGGTGGCGTAGCCGGTGGGATTGCATAGCGCGATCAGCGTCGCGCCGCGGGGGCTCGCTGCGCGTATCATATTTGCGAATTTCTAAATGTGAGGCTTCGCCAGAGTCGCAAGCCCAACTAGATAACCTTCGCTTAAACAAAGCACAATTTTACGCTGCCTTGCACGAGATGAAATAACTGTTGCAACAACACGTAAATTCTTAACTGCTGCGGCACGACTAGCTCCATCAAAGCGTTGATATCGTGCAAAGGTAAGCGAAGAAAACTTTCACACGCGAGTGCAGCAGCCACATTGTACGTCAGGCTAAATATGAGTAATAGCAGAATATTCTATGCGCTATCATCAACTGAATGATTCTGCTTGAGCTTTAGTTTCGGTACCGCAGCCGCGGCGAACACCGGCGGCGTAGACGGTCGGATTGCATATAACTCGCGCGATCACCGTCGCCGCAGGTGCTCACTGCGCGTATAATATTTGCGATTTTCTAAATCTGAGGCTTCGCCAAAGTCGCAAAACCAACGAGATAACCTTCGCTTAAACAAAGCACAATTAAACGCTGCATTGCACGAGATGAAAGAACTGTCGCAGCAACAGGTACATTGATAATTGCTGCGTCACGACTGGCTCCATCAAAGCAGTGATAATATGCAAAGGTAAGCGAAGAAAACCTTTTCACACGCGAGTGCAGGAACCACATTGTACGTCAAGCTAAATATGAATGATAGCAGAATATTTTATGAGCTATCAACAACTGCCTCGAACGGGTACCAGCTTCGGCAGAATGCTTGCGCGCTGGTGGCGCGGGCATGAAATGCCCCCGCGCTGACAGCGGCGACCCTAGCGGCAACTTTTGTCCCTGTATGAAGCGGGATCCGGAGTTTCGTGACCAGAAAAGCATTGAAGGACTCTGGTTCAGCCAACGTCTCTCAATATAGATAGCATATGAGTGCGGCTACTCCTTTTCTCTGTTATGCTTCAGGTTTTTTTTCTGTGCATCAAATCGATCGTTGAACCTCCAAAGACCCAACTCGTGACCGAAGAACCATGCCATGCGACGAATTTTCGCGCACTTCGTGAACGCTTCTAGGAAAGATCTGAATGTATACCGATGCCTGGTTTATGCGATAAAGGCATACTATTTCACTCGTTCTTCACGATCGATGCGTGTATACTGTATTATCTGGAAGCGTCTCTTCTTCGAAATTTAAATTAACCGTTTCGATACAATGCAATCCCGCTTTCACGCGTGCACGCGCCACGTGTCCAGCGACCTTATGAAAGCTTTTCAGTCGACCAACCCGACTATGAGGAAATGCGTTAGTTTTTGACAGAACGCCACGGGTCCCGCTAAGAAAGCTTTAACCTGAGAAAACTCTGTTGGAAGTCTCGTGTTCCTCACAAGCATGTTCTTTTGTGTCCCGTGCTACAGCGCCTATAATATGTACCTAGAATCACAGTGGTTTCACTTTTCAAGAAATAGTTACTTCTGTATACGATAAGGGAAATGAGTCATGTGAGGCTAGGTCTCTTTCCATCAACACGATGGATAAAGATTTCAACTTCTAAACAATAGTGGATCCCAAGCAGCTTTAAATAAGAACAGATGTCAAAAGATGTGCTCCATTGCATGCTATGGAGCACCCAGCATTATTTAAAGAACTCTGAAGGAAAGCCTTCCCGCATTCCTCTTTTGGCGCGATATCCTATTCGCAAAAGGGCACGATCCCAAGGAGAGACATCTAGGCTCTTCCCCTGAACTTTTTGAAGTACACAAACCTTTGTGACTCTTTGTGATTTGTCACGAATAGTTTTAAAAGACGTCACTCGAACGAAACAACTGCCGGCCCATCTCGCAAGGTTAGGTCTGCCTGCTTGCTAACTCACTCACTCAGTCACTCACTCGCTCACTGACTGACTGACTGACTGACTCACTCACTCACTCACTCACTCACTCACTCACTCACTCACTCACTCACTCACTCACTCACTCACTCACTCACTCACTCACTCACGCACTTACTCACTCACTCACTCACTCACTCACCCACTCACTCTACTGAATCACTGACTGACTGACTGACTGACTGACTCACTAACTCACTCACTCACTCACTCACTCACTCACTCACTCACTCACTCACTCACTCACTCACTCACTCACTCACTCACTCACTCACTCACTCACTCACTCACTCACTCACTCACTCACTCACTCACTCACTCACTCACTCAGTATTCAGTCTGCTAGTTTGCTACAGGGAGAGGAACGTATAAACATAACAGCAATGGAAACAATATGTTCTGCACAATCATTTTAAGAAGATCACTCGGGATTGTGTATTGGAAAGTGCAACACTTCAGGTAGTGCTTAAAAACTGAATCATCTGTGCGAGAAATATTGAGTCGATATCAATCACCCATATGCGATTCAAATAATCCAGTAGCTTTATGGAATGGGTCGTCAGCGCAATGAATTTCTTTGTCAATCGCTATAAATGGAAATTTCTGACAGAAACTGTGTGCGCAAATATCTGAGCTCCTAGGGCAACGCTTAGGTTGTCAAGAATTACATTAAACGTCCCTCGGTTTAAACAATTGACAATGTTCTTAAGGCAATATTTTATTATTCGGGAAAACGAGAAGTAGGAGAAGTATTTAAAAGCTCGGGAAAACAAGGAGAAGTAGGAATAACTAAATCGAATTGAAATGGACTCGAAGGTTGTCAACCATAGCGTGAGGGTACCCCACTCCTCCCCAACTGTCACTAGTTAGTCAGCTTCGCTGTGAAAGTGAAATTGAAGCTGCCACCTTCAACTATCGAGGCGGACAGCAAGCACATTCAAGAAATTTTTTTTTCACGGTGCTGACTACAGTGACGGGGCCCGTCGCTTTAAAATATGCACTACAGTGACGGGGCCCCGTCACTTTAAAAGAATCAATACAGTGACGGGGCCCCCTCAATATAACACTCCGTTCGTGCACTACACGTGTTTTGCCTGTCAGTCTTTCGCACGAGCTGCCTGGAGCACGAGCTGCCTGGCGCTTCTTTCGGAAAGGCTGTGTCTAGCGTTCCGTCCAGACGGAACGGCAGCTGTCACTAAAGTTCCGTCCAGAGGAAACACAACTCGCGTTGAGAGCAGTCTCTCTTCATTTTCACCCAACCGGCCAAAGCGCTACCACTTACTGACTAGCCATAATCACTAATAATTATTATTCAGTAGTAATAATTACAGATGGTCGGACTAACTCTAGCTCTATCCGAACGGATCTGCAAGCCGCCACCCGACGCCCGCTTCACAATATTTCAGCGAGAGCAGTCGGTCTTGATTATTACCTAACCGCCCAAACCGCTTCCGCTCACTGACTAGCCAGAGTCACTGTTAATTAATAATCACTGGTAATAATTACAGGAGATCGGGCGTAACTGGCGATGGCTACGTCGGCCTTGGCTCCAGTGAGCGGGAGGGGTTCGGCCGCTTGAGTAAAAAAAACCAAGACTGATGCTCTCACCGCGTGAATTTTTATGCTGTTACAAAACGCTAACCACGCGGCCACACACACAGACACACACACAAAAAAAAACACGGTGCGAGAATCGAACGACGGACTACAACGTCCGTAGTCAGCGGCAGAACCACTACACCAAATCCCGAATTTTTTTACGGGGGAAGCTCCTAAAGCCATAGGTCTGTCCACCCCTTGTGTCTCGTGGTACGTGACCGCCGCATGCTTTCGGAGATGTCGCAAAGTGGGCCGCGTTGCACGCGCAAGAACCGGCTGCAACCGGCAGCGCAAACTCGGCACCGGGAGCGCGAGCTTGTCTGTGTTCGCCAACGGAGGCGCGAGCGCACGTGCACTGCGAGGGGAAGATCACGCAAGAGATCACGCCACGAACGCAGGCAGTCGTTCTCGGAGATCGAACGAGACGCAAGGACCTTTGCTCGTTTCCTCTCGTCTTGTTCGGCCACAAGTTCGCACTAAATAAAACTCCTTTCTTTACCGTTGTGTCCCATCCTACGTGACAAAGTGTGGTAGAGGTGCGGGGTAGTCCTCGATGGCGCGGGGTCTTTCACCAGGTCTGGGCCTGCGAGCATTGACTCCGAAAATAAAAGTTGATTTGTACAATGTACGCACACAGTCTTACGTCTTTCTTAATGATGTAATGGGCCAACTTTCACGGGAGAGTTACGGTTACCGATGATCTCCCCCTCTCGAGCTTCGCCCCACTTATCATCATTCATTCCGTGGATATGGCGTGATTTTTTTTAATACATGGAAATTTTAGAGTGAAGTCAGCCAAGGCAATTGACACACAATATAAACACTAACAGACAGCAAAGGGCAAGCACGTCAGTCTAACAAAGGTCGGCACCAATTCAAAACTCAGGCAAGCAAACGCACGCATCCAAAAGATGCAGCCACTGTGGTAGATCACTCTGCGCAACATAAACGCTCCGTACCAACGCCGCCTGTTCCCGAAAAATGCACTTGGGCGGCATCGGGGGTTCAGCATGCCGATCAGTCATGCGGCACTTCCACAAGATAAACAAACCTAGTAGCACAAAAACGTCATATGGCACCCGATTAATGTCCTAAAATTGCAAGAAGCGAATGGTGTAGGGGGTGATATCAACGTCGTTTTGTAGTGTCCGTTGCAAAACGTCCCAGAAAAACACCGCGTCACAGCACAGCACAAAACAGTGGTCAATAGTTTCTGGTTGGTTGCACAAGCGGGAATGGTCTGACCAAGGGATCGACATTCCTTTGTCTCGGAGCCATGTTTTAACTCGAAGCGTCTGCGAATGAAGCCTAAAGAAAAACGTTTTGGCATTTGGCGGCACGAACATACGCTTGACACGGTCTAAAACATTATTCGTATGGTCCCGCAAGTATGGCTGGCGATAAAGGGGCACGGGGAATCGATTATGAATTAAAGTGTTCGTCATAGCCGTCCTTGAAAGACTAAACAGGTACACCAGAGAAAACCGCGCAGTAAGAGAATGAACAGTATCCACAAGTTCTTTTAGAAAACCCCATGCCGGCTTTTGGTTCACCTCACCTGTAGAAACAAGGAGAATCCGTAAATGGTAACTTATGCGCTCTTAAATTACAGTACGCAAAAATGGATGCTCCGCCAACTTGTAGAATGAAAACCGAGAAACAAGTTGGTGCACAAACAAATACATTAACCCAACACCTCCAGACCGTAAAGGAAGAAATAAATTATCCCTGCATATTGTAGCAAACACTCTGCAAAGGTAGCAAACACTCTATGTAGAGCCTGGACTTTCGCCCGCGCACAGTGAAGTACCTGAAGCACATAAACAAGCTTTGCTACCAAGAAGACATTGCAGACTTGTGCACGGGCAAATACAGAAAGTTCTCGCCCCATCCATGCCTGCGAGGCACGCTTTATATCCGTGAGTGCTGAAGACCGGTGTGGTCCTGAGTTCCTTATTTGGTGCAAAGGCACACCAAGGTACTCAAGCGGTGTGTTGTCCCAATTAATACCTGCAAATTTGGAAGGTTTAGTTCCCCACAGGCCAAACCAAAACCCCTTAGTTTTCTCTATATTCATGAACGCTCCAGACACGTCACAAAACCTCTTAGTCAATACAAGGGCTTCGTGAACACTACACTTGTCAGCACAAAAATAGGCAATGTCATCAGCATACGCAAGAACTTTAACTTCACATGACGCTAACAAAGAACCACGTACTCTTTGGCTCTTTTGTATGCTAACACAAAGAGGCTCTATGTGCAGTGCAAACAGTACATGCGATAGAGGACAGCCCTGTCTTACAGACGACCTGCGATTGACGACAAGTTGTGTAGTACAATTCTTGTAGCAAAGCTGAATGCCTCTATATAGCACATCACCTACATTAGCCGCTTCCAAAAGTGCAAATAAAAAGTCGTGAGACACCCGATCAAATGCTTTCGCAAGGTCAATTTGTATAAGGGCCACCTGTTCAACCGAATCAGACACGATTCCAATATAAAACGAGCAATATGTATATTCGTTTGAATACTTCTGTGTCGAATACCGCACGTTTGGTGAGAGCCAACTAAACTAGAAATTACCTGTTGAAGACGGTTAGATAAAATTTTGGCGAAAATTTTATAGTCAACATTGCAGAGAGAGATTGGCCGATAGCCCTCTACAGATCTCAGCTAGTGTTTATCCGCAGTTTTTGGTATTAACACTGTGTGCCCTAAGTAAAATGTTGGTGGCAAAACACCGTGATCGTATGCGGCTATGAATATGTCCAAGAGGACTGGAGCAAGGATATCAGATAAAATTCCCTGCTCAGTCCATCCGGTCCAGGGGTCTTGATTGTTTTAAGCGAAGAGATTGCAATCTTAATCTCTTCCAGTGTAATAGGGCCGAAAACCCCGGCACACTCATCATCCGTAAGCCTTGGAAGTGCCCCAATGAGAGAATGAAAGCCACGCTCTTGACCCACGAAATTGAACCCACCAGATAACCTTCTGTAATGAGCATGGAATGCATCGGCAATATCAGGTGAGTCGGTATACCTAGTACCATTATAATTAATCTCAATTATCTCATTTGCAAGAGCCGATTGGCGCTCATCACACAGCGAACGGCTAGTTGGATAACTGTCAAAAAACCTTCGTGTTCTGGACTGAATTAAAGCACCGTGGTAGTTTTCAGTAACATATTGCTGCAATTGTCCTTTAGTTACGCCAATTTTATCTATACTTGATCCAGGCATTGCTACCTGGATCAAGCCTGGATGAAGGTCCACCAGTGTACGGGAAAGTTCACGAACATGAAAGCGTTTTAGAAACGCAAGACGAGCTGACTCTTCTATAGCCGAGTTTCGCACCTCTTGCTTAAAAAGATCCCATTTTTGATATAATGAAAGCTGAGCTATTGCAAAAGTGCTGTGTAAACACTCCGAAATACTTCTGCAAATGATTTCATAGGCCAATAAGGAGACATTTAGCTTCCATAGATCCCACTGAGGCAGCACACCACGCGGCTTTGAGCTACCGAAATAAACAGATATCATACAATAGTCGGTGAAAAAATAGGGCACACAGTATAATCGGAAATCCCAGAAACTTCTTCTGCAGAAATGTAAATTCGATCCATGCGTGCATTCGAGGTACACTGAAAGTGAGTGTAGTGCACGGAACTCCCTTTCTTCTCTCCAACACCAACAAGACAATGCTCGTGCACTAGATCAGCCAGGGTGGCTGCGCTGTGGTTATATTGCACGCTAAGCCTAGAACGATCCTGCACACTACATACACAATTGAAGTCCCCCATCAGGATGACTTTTTGCGTACGTAGAAAATCCCGAACCGACAGAAAAAAGGACGTACGCTCACGACAGTTCACGGGGGCGTAGAGGCAAATGACACGCCACTCAACACCTGCAATGACAAGGTCACAACAAATAAAATGCCCTGAAGTATCGGTGTTACACGAGTGATAAGAAAACCCTATGCCCTTGCTGATGAAGACAAAGCATCCCCCAGACAAGCCTACGGAGTGGCTAACACAAGCACTGTACTGCTCTAAGAAAGGCTTTAATGCTGCCGATATGTCCTCATCTCCACAGAGCTTTGTTTCTTAAATGGCCGCAATGATCACGTCCATCCGTTTAAGGAGGCGCAAAAGCTGGTCCTGTCGTCTCCTGTTCCTCAGGCCTCTCACATTAGGTGTGGCAGCGTGAAGTGCTCTGACACTTGCCATACTGTGGGAGCATCTTACGTGTCCTTGCCACCTCCGGATAAACCACCCTTGCGGATGGCCTTGGATGACAGTACCTTTTCTGGCTTCTTGGGACCAGCCAGCGCCACAAGACCACTAGCCAGAAAAGCAGCGTTCGAGGAGTCCAGTACGGTGGACGCCTGCTTTTTGCCCGCGACGGATGACTTCTCGCCATCCACAGTGGCAGGCCTTTTCGTCGGCCCGCTGCTACCACCCGGAACGTCGTCAGGCAAAGCCACAGCATCCGCCCAAGATGATGAACCAATCTCCATGGGGCAAGTAACGGAAGCATCGCCCCAACATCACCGGGAGACAAGTCGCTCCTCTCATCATCACTGGCAGGCAGTGGTAATGAAGCATGGTCTTCCTCCAAGGCTTCATTGGGAGTCATGGAATCCATGCCAATCGGCTCCCCCTGCTTATGACTTGTTGATCCACTTATCACTTGACCAGGTGGCACCGTATGGGGCTCCACGTGCTCACTCTTCCCCGCTGCAGGATTTGTTGGCACAGCCTCGGGAGGTCCCACCAACAATGGCTGACTAACTTCCCCCGATGCGTCCACTACCTCCGTGACATCCATGACGTGAGCGGACACATCATCAGTTGGTAATCCGGGACCTTGTCAGAGGTTGTCCTCATATTTCATGACACACCTTTCTGCGGTGTGGCCATACCGACGACACTCGGTGCACCGCAGGGTTCGGCACTGTCACCGTACGTGCCCAATCCTGTTATAACGCAGACAAAGAGGTGGTCTGCCAGGGACCAGTACAAGGCACTGGCTCCCATAAATGTCCATCATATGCGGTATGTCAGCTACCGATACGCCATCCTTCAATATGAGGGACACCTCCCGAGCACCGGTCTCCATGTGGTCCATTCCTGGACACCTCCACATCTCTCTAGCAACAGACTGGGTAGTTCCGAATGGTTCCAGCGCTTCAGTAATCCTCCGGTTGTCCAAATGGCGTGGCACCCAAAGTAGCTTCATTTTGATGTTTCTCGTTTCCGGGTCAAACACAATACACTTTAGTCCCTTGACGGTGATGTGCTCGAGCTGGACTAGCTTTTGCTTGACACGGTTGAGATGCAGGTGCATCCAAACGTGACTCATTTGATAATGTCCGATGCACAACACATCACGGAGGTTGATAACGCGCGCCAACGCATCCCTAAAGTCAGGAGCCCGGTAAGGACGGCCTTTCAAGTCCGCATGCAGGAAAACGGTATTCAAGACAACGTTACCGGTTGGGAACGAGGAAGAATGATCTTGTAGTTATCCATATTAGTTTCAGACGAAGTAGTACCTCGGCCAGTGACCGATGCGCTGTTTCCAGCTGAGAGCATGAAAAGACACAGCCGTTCCGAACGGCGTCTTCTTCTAATCGGCTGGTTTTGATTTTGTTATATTGAGGGGGCCCCGTCACTGTAGTACTAATTTTTTTAAAGTGACGGGGCCCTGTCACTGTAGTGCAGATTTTAAAGCGACGGGCCCCGTCACTGTAGTCAGTACCTTTATTCATATGGTCGAGCGGGGCCCCTGAGAACGAGGGGCCCGGGGCTGCAACCCCCGTAGCCCCCCCGCCTTAATCCGGCCCTGGGCACGCCTCGCTCCAAAACGAAGTGCCTGCACGCTTTCCTTTCCAATGCGGGTGGAGAAAACGCGGCTCTGCAGAAAAGACGCCACGAAACTTCATACTGCTGGTGGAAGGAGGACCCACTGTAGAATACCGATTTTTGCAGGGTGACTAACGTTGTCCTAAGCCTTTTTGACGTCCATCGCCAGGATCATGTAGATTTTGTTGGATCTGCCACCTAAGAGCACCTTAGATGAGGAATGTACTAGGCCGTCTTCTGTGCCCGGGTGCGCACGAAACTCAATCAGAGCCGGGTGGTACCATCTGTATTGCTCTAGCGACAATGTAAAAATCGTGGCTAGCATTCGTTCAAGGAGCTTGCAGAGCGTGGATATTAGCGCAATCGGGTGAAGGTTAAAACAGGCAGTCAGGATTACACACAACCAGTGCAGACAGACCGAACGATATGATCTGCGTCGTGGTCTCTTTATCGCAAAGAAGAGGATATGATTTGTAATCTTCACATTGCGCTGCCATGTGGGCATGCGCGCTTTTGCTTTAGTGTGACTCTATGCTCTCTCAGCTTCGCGTTGACACACCTGCCTCCTTGACTTACAAAAGAGGTGTCACATAACAAAGGGATTCAATAACCATGACTGTGATAGATGGAACGAAATGTTTATGATGAGTGATAACACATCCTCCATTGCCCATCTCTAGCCGTCTTCTTGTAGTATTTCTGTAGAGCGTGCCAAATGCTAATTTTAACAGGCTTGACAAAAGTCACATTTACATTAGAGAACATTGCCACCCTAAGGCCATGGGGCATCTTTGACACAACAGCTACCGTTTCGGTTGCGTATGTTTTCGCTGGAGCTCACGATCTGGATAGTTTGCCATTCTCAAAATACTTACGTGTCCCTGGAGATGTCGTCACATTATTTTAAAACATAAAGCCATTAGCGCAGTGTGCGAACACGAGAACGCCCCACAATTTTGAAGCGAGCTACAATGGCCATATTCTCGCCGGTTCGCTGTGGCCGGTTGCCGCACTGCGAGCTTTGAGGTTGCCTAGAAACCGCCGCAACTGGCTGCGCCACTGGCAAGCCATCTGGCGTGACGTCAGAGGAGGAGCTGGTGAAACCGCGTTGCTACAACAGAGAAAGAGCCGGCGTTCCATCCTATGAGGCCTTATGCAAAATCTGCTGCCCTCTCGCGGCCACCGCGAGCGCGACCGCCATGTTCAAGGGCTCAACTGGAAAGCGGAGCATCGAACTGCAGCGAGTTACCGGCGATCTGTCGTTTCCTGTCGTCCAGGATGCCTACATACTGTTGTGTTCCATGTTGCACACAAAGTGGGAACAAGGATGCTCAAGGGGCAAAGGTAAGAATGCTAGAAGGGAAAGTATTAATGTTTATTGCGTGTCGCGCGTGCGTGTCGCGCGCGCAGCGAATCGTATCCGTGTGAAATTCGTTTATGTAACAATGACAACAACAAATTATTCCGTGTGATATGAAAGGGGTTACCAAAGAACTGCCTGCTTGTCTCAATATGCCAGAATTACCTCGCACTAACGCAGCGGCGATTGCGGACTACTACTTCGGTGATCGGCGCGAACGCGATCGAAGCTATAAAAAGAATTACAGCGAATTCTGAATGGAACGGCCAGCGCTCGTACGTGTAATACTGATAAATTAGCGTTCGTGCTTGCTGGTCCGGTGTTTGAAATTATTTGATCCCTCGGAAGGCAGGAGTGTCAACTGGCTTGAACATAGAGGGTGCAACCGCTGTGTTTACATGCTTTGCGAGTTCAAGGTTTACGTCGCTGCTACAGTTCATGTCCGGACGTACTTGATGTACTGTTTGAAAGATTCCGTTTTTTACATTCTCACAACGAAGAGAAGTTTGCACGCGATGTAAGCATTCTGCGTTTACACCAAATGCAGGGCAAAATGAGTTCGAGTGGTCGCGTGAACGAACTCCGTGCCGAACACGAAACCATCGCTTGATCCGCGATTTTTCTTGCCATGAATGACGATTATCTGGCCAAAAGCACACGCAAAAAAAAAACGCTGCGCAAAAAAAGATGCCCTTCTAACGAAAAAAGATACATGGAAAAAGACGCAGTTTAGGCACATTTATTGTATGCCTTAGTTCTGCGATTAGCGCAATAAATGATTATTGAGCATTTTCCGTGCATAATTGAGGAGGTAGAACGAAGGGGAGGAGGGGGTAGCTGTTTCGTAGACATTGTTCTCTGGGGTGTACCACCGTTGTACCCTCTCGTTTTATCAAGTATTTCTTTGCTACCTTCCTTAGGTGAACCTATCGTATCGTACTTGCGATTACAAGCTAGCACACACTTTCAGTACGGAAAACAAGCTAAAGAGGTTGTTTTTTCCCTCCATGGCAATCATCACATCATCTCATTTTGCAGGTGTCATTCCACTTCATTCCTGATGGTGAAGGAGCTCCGGGAGCAGGCTAATGCCATGAAAAGGAGCGACACTGAAACCAAACAACAGACCCGTGAAATTCAATACAGGCACAGAAACATTACCTGTTCAAGAACTAGACTAGTGCTTACAAATAAGAGAAGGGGAGAAAGCCGTCATTTAGACCTAAATTTGAATCTGGTGTGACGTGGCCTTTAATGCAGACCCTTTGGAATAAACAGGACGGCTGGTAGTTAAAGCATTTATGACGATTATAAAAATAATCCAAGATGATTAACGTAGTGTGCAACTAGAGCACCATGGTCTTTGACCATGTTAGAGACTACAGTACCTGCTCTGCATAACAAGAGAGTCCTTAAACACTCCATAAGTAGTATACACGTTAACAAGCGTGGGTAAAATAAATTAACAGAGTCTTCACACAGACAAAATAAATGATACGAGCGCCACAAGCAAAGGTTACGAAAATATGACAGCGTTTTTAATGACGCTCGCACAAACAATGCGCTTGCGCTAGACGCGTTCAGGTGTGCTTTCACGCGACAGAAAGCGCAACCCGCAGTCCATAGCGTTAGTCCTGTAAAAATTAATCACCAACTGTGTTCGATCGTTTGTAATCTGCACATTCATTATCGTGGCAAGAATTCCTTAGTATTTATTTTTCATTCAAAACGCTTCCATCAATCGAAAATTTACTCTGCACCGGGCTGCAGCATTGCAGTGCTATTTGATTTCTTAAAAACGGGATTTTTTTTTGCGAGCGACCCAGGATTGCTGTTAAAAAACAATCGCAAAGTTGAATCGCGAAAGAGCGAGCATTCGTCAATGTTTTTTCGCTTTCATAAGGACGATTTACCGCACTGTTTGTTGCAAAACACGATACGCCAGCGCTACTTGAACAAACAAGAGCCGTGAGGCAAATATTTATTGCATAAAATAAGAAACGCACAAGAAGTGAAACGGAACACGCGTGTTGCGGCTGCCCGAGCGACTGATTTTTCAAAACTTCGATTTGCGTGCGGCACCATTGATGGCTCGGTAGGCTTTAGAATGTAATTCATTCTGGGCACCATTAAAGAACTTCTGCGCAAACTCAAAAGCACATACAAATAACAACAAACCAAGAGTACTTACCTAGCGCACCGTTTCGTCTTCATCGTCGGCAGGCAAACATACGATTCGGTGGCGAACTTGTAACTGCGCTCCTGGTGCCGTTGCGGTTGCGTTTTGGACTCGTAATATGTCTCCGCGAAGCCGGACGGGAACCGGGGCAACGCAGACAAGTCCACACACCATTCATCAGTCATTACGTGCGACAACACAGCACGAGACGTGCGGCGAGTCACCCAGAAGCGATAACACGCACGCGCAGCACCTTGTAGCACACGCATTCCCGACCGGCGCTATCGTTAAACATGGCGTTGAAGCGAGGGTTCGATTCGGCTGCGACAGAGGGCAGCACTTTTGCATAAGGCCTAAGGATTCGTCGTCACATATGAAAAGTGAGTCGGAGAGACTGAAAGAAGCCATGGAGGCTTCGTCGTCGGAGCGAAATCAAGAGGATGCAGCTGGCCGAGAAGAGGGAGGAAGAACTAGCCGCACGCCTCAAGAAGCATCGTAAGTACGAAGCGGCCAGGCGAGTGGATTCAGATGAGGCTGGTTCGTCGTCTAGTTCGGCATCTCGTTCCAACGCCGCGGATCAACGACGGAATAAAACCAGGAGGAGGCAACGACCAGTGGGGACAGAAAAAGAACGGGCTCGGCGTATCGAACAGTAACTTAATGAGAGGTAACAACCACACCTAAAAAACACTTAGACGTTCGAAGCTGAACGATGAAGATGTAACCGGACAGAGAACCAAGCTAAAGAATAGCATTAACCGCACCTCTCGCTACGCACACCCAGGCATAACTGAGTTAAGCCACAGCCAATTTTTGTATTCCATTTTGAGTGGCCAAAGTAGCAATCCAGGAGGTGCGTGATTTAGGTTTAGTAAGAGCTATGTTTGCTGGCTTTAGATCACTACTAGAAAGGCTGCTGGATTACTTAAAACTGAGCAAAAATAATGTGGCCTTCTTTTTATTTTACTCTCAAGGATTCCTGATTTAAAATGATGCCAAAAAGTTTTAAAGGACAGATCAGCAGGTTGATAACGGCAGATTATGCTGAATACTGGAAATAAACTTATGGATAAAACAACTAGAGCAAAGCATTGTCCGGGTATAAATATAGAGGAAAACTTTGCTGTCGTGGGAAAGGTGTTGTATGGTCTGAGAAAGGTGGCAATGCACCTTAATGTCAGTGTGGCACTCTTGGCGCCCATTAAAAATGGCAGAATTTGTCCGATTGTGCAGAAACATTACGAGAAGATGACTCTAGATGGGCAGGGCAATGTTGTATTATGCATGATAAAAAATTTTTTCACGGGTCACAAACAGGGTGTGATGAGGTGCGGTAAACATCACTGTGAACATAACTAAACATGTAAACAACCGTAAATATCACTGCTCGTGCTCTTTCCAGGAAAAATATTAATACGGTGTGGAGTTGTCTGTCCGCACAGTGCGTGGTGCAAGAATTTTTCCAAAACAAGCTACAGAAGATGCTTTTGTATTGAGTACTCTTAAAGGTGGAGCAGTGCTTCAAGGCATGTTGTCAAAAAAGCACTGGGGTTTACAGCAGGTGCAGGTTCTTTGTGTCTAGAAAAATTTAGCATTAGAACCGGACGTACGACGGACGTCCAAGTTCCGTATCTTGTTATCGCCTGGACGCCCACTTTACATTTATGTCCGGAAATATCTGATATTCAACAGCCGCCCTACTTTTAAAAGTCCGGCTGAAATGTCTGTCGGACGTCCCTAGGATAAGCTATTCCTTTACCCCGGACCATGCCACGGATGTCTGTAGTACGTCCGCCGGATTCTTGCGGATGTCCGACGCACGCCCATATGTCCGACGGATGTTCCATGGACGCTGTGGTCTAATGGGATTACTGGCAAGTTTTAAGTATGCAATAGTGGGAAGCACTTTATTAAATTACGTGCCAGAGCGTAGGGACTGGTAGTAACAGCAATGCCCGAGAAACAAAAACCTGAACATTTTTTCAGCCTGTGCGCACACAACACTGTGCAGTTGCACATGCACGAAATGGTTTGCAAGAGTATTGAAGGCAAAGGGACTACACTTTTAGCATCACGATAAACGAACGAAGGAGTGGAGCTTAAGGTTGATGAGCTTTTCTTTACTTAAGCGTGTTACCGACACTTCAGTACACAAACAAAAAAATTAGAATAAAAACTGTTCTTAATGTGTCGCACTAGTAAATGCTACTAAAAACACTACAAACCAAAGCTGCGGTTCATTTTCTTTTATGTTCAATCAGTTTATTTAAAATTCAAACGATCATAACAGCTTTATAAATATACTAACAATTAACGGCTCATTAGGTATTTTTTGATACCACATATTATTATTGTGGTAGCTTACAACTTTCTAGAACAGGGAAGGCCAAAGCTTTGTTTGGCGTGCTGTTGATCACCTGTTCGATTTTCTGTCGTACTTTGTGGCCGCACGCGGCACCACTTCACCAGCGCTCTGGACAGCACCCTCTGGGGTTCGATCCGACTGCATGCAATTACCATGATCGTGTAGCTGATTTTCTTCAAATCGTTAAACTCTGCTGCCGAGCATGTAATCACTTGTCCAGTCACCTGTACAGCACGCTCCCATGGTCGTTCTCTCGATTACTGTCGTCATTTCCCGACGCGCGGTGCGTCGCCCTCTTCCATATCATTGTTCTTGGCACCTTTCGCACTGCCGTTTCCGTTTCCTGGCGGAAATTTCGGCTTCAGGCTCCCCGGGTTGAGCTCTTTCTGCGCGCGCAATCCCCGGTTCAAGCTCTCTACGTCGCACACTCCAACTTTTGTAGCGTAAGCTACACTGGCCGAGGTTGAGCAGTTTCGCGTGGACCTTGAAGGGCCCTGCTGCGCAACCTCGAGGAGCATTGGGTTGGATTGGATTGGGTTTGGATTGGATTCGATAGGATTGGATTAAATTGGATTGGATTGGATTGGATTCTAATCTAATTGAAGTACGGGTGTGTAGAGAATTGGGTCTGCACATTCGCCGTTCTGCGCATTCCAGAGGAGTGACGCCATAGCCGCGGCAGACGCACAGCGCTAGCGCGTGCCCAGCTGTGCGCCTTCGTTGCGTAGTACCCAAGTCTGGCGCTGCGGCGGAGCCGCTTCATAGCCGTTTCGCGTGGCTCCTGGAGAGCCGTGCTCCGCATGCGCGAGCAGTGACTGGACTGGACTGGACCGGACTGGACCAGATTGGACTGGATTGTGTTGGACTGGAGTGGACTGGACTGGATTGGATTGGATTGGACAGAAAATCGTTTTAGCAGCAGTAAGCATGATAATCAGCTAATCCTAGACAACCAGGAAACCTAAGAATAACCGGCAGAACCTTAGCTCACGCGACCTATATCCTGGCATTGCCGAGATAAGCCACTGCAAATTTTTTGACCACCTTTTTCTGAACCTTACAACGCCTGTGATTAAAATACAAAAATTTGAGGGTGTCAATTTACACAGGAACTAAACCTCAGGGTACAGGTCTTGTAGCACAAAATTGTTTTCCTGTTTAGGTAGGAAAACAGTCGGTAATATGTGTGGCGCTAGCGGAAAAATAATAAGAAAAAAGTCGTTGTTGCCTCCGCACATCGAATTTCGATGCATAGTGTTTTTAAGTTTCTCAGCGCACAATTAAAATACTTCCTTAGCGTGAACTTATTCCTTAGCCATATCGGAACTCTTCACCCACCAATTCGAAGGTGTGAAAAAAAATTTACTTGTGATCGTGCTTGCAGGGCAACGTATCAATAAATGTGCATATTATAGCCTATTAGCGATGGGGCATAAAATTTGCCTGCGCCAAAACGAATTTTTATTCTACTAGTTTTTCACAGGGCATGAAAGGAATGGAAATATAAAAAAGGAAAGTGACGGAAGGCAAGCGGCTTCGTGCAGTACCGTATGCTGTAAAGGCCAATCTGAGCAAGAAAGTCCAACGGCTGCTTGTAAAGAGGACCACGCGTCCACAGGTGAATATCGGGAGGATGGCCAGGGCGATCACCTGGGGCTACCATGTTCCGGATTCGGGAATATTGGAGTCCTGGACATGTCACCAGGAGGTGGTCCAATGTTGCTTCCGCCTCGAAGGCGCGGCAGTAGGGGCAGGTTGCACAAGTCATTACAAGGCAAATACGTCCATGTTGCATGAACAGAAGGCGTCAGTGTAGTGCCCAGGCGAATTCTCCGATACATGACCTCCTCACGGCGGGTTAGGCCACCAGGAAGGTCAGTCCCACGCGAAGAAGGTCACGCGTGGAGCACCAACGAGACTTTTGTGATTAGAAGAGTGTCCTGCAGGGACAGAAGTACAAGCGAAAGCGTGTACAGAACTTGCGGAAGATGAGCAACCAAGTCTGCTTCGGCGTCGGTGGTGGTGCTACGGCGGGTCCTGAGGATGCGAACAGGGCACGGGAGCGATTTCAGCATCCGGTGCACATCGCCAGTAACGCCTAAAGTGCTGTCTACCCGCCGTATCCCTCGAGTAACCTGTGTTGAATCTGTGTATATGATCAGACAAGACGGTGGGGCAACGCAAAGACGAGGGCTTCGGGACACAAGCCATCATGGCTGGCGACGAGCTCTGCCACAACCGAAGGAAGTGGTGCATGCGCAACATAGGTGCATGTCCGGTTTGCAGACGGCATAGCAGGGCAGTATATGCTCGTGTGGATGATGCCATTGTTTACACTCTAAATTTTTTCACGCAAAGTAAGCGTAAAGCACGCTCCTTTGCGCCGTAAGCTTCCTTTTGAGCACCACGTGACTCTACATACGCGTAGTTTTCTTCGATATAAGCGAGAAGCGGGTTGAGAAAACCCGCATTCGCTTTCTTTTACGCGTGATGCAAGATTCCATGCGTGTAAACCATGAAAATCACGCTAAGAAAAATCTCGCGCCAGCGATCGCGCCTTTTTTAATCACGGATATACATATCCTGATACATATGGGAGCGCTCCTCCATGTTGCTGCGACTTGCGCTTCTTTTCTTTATTTTGTCATGCGAAGGGGTTGAAGGTGGCGCTCGCTTCAACAATT
Organism: Haemaphysalis longicornis; assembly: GCA_013339765.2. Lineage (NCBI taxonomy): Eukaryota > Metazoa > Arthropoda > Arachnida > Ixodida > Ixodidae > Haemaphysalis > Haemaphysalis longicornis. The sequence continues at coordinate 22,084,551 of CM023452.1, forward strand.
TTGGCGGGAAAACGGAGTCAGAGCCGGTGAAGGCATCGGCCGAAGTAGGCGGTTTGTGTGTTATGTCTTTCTCGCATTCATGTGTGCACTGCGCCGAGCGTTCGCTTTTTTTGCGTTAAAAAGTGGCGAAGAAGGAACAATCTGATGGGTGATTTGACCTTGACTGGGCGATGTGGTGTGTCGCGCGGTTGGTGCGAGAATACTGAGTGACGACTGCCGGTAATTCTCACGCGACACGGCGCCGTTCGCATCTACATGGGCCTGGAGGCCATCTGGTGTGTCGATTGGGAGGGGTGGGTTGTTCTGCTGAAGTGGGCGAGTACTTTTTATACGTCCGAGGGGCCGGTTGTTGGTGGCCTGTCCACGTTTCCATGGCGGTGGCTCAGCTGGACGGGGTGATGCGGGGTCATTGTAGTGCGCTAGTGTTGCGATGGCAGGAATCGATTTAATTTATAGAAGACGAGCTGATCGACACTGGTGTACAAGTTCGTCCAGTGTGTTAATTTGTGCCTCCGTTGAAGGGCCAAAATGCACGTCATGCGACGAAGGACAGTGACCACTCGCATTGCTTCCCTGTTTGCGGTTTTCAAGCTATCCCAGTTTCGCAAAGTGAGATGGTTGAACTGGGCCTGATAGACGACACGAAGCGGAAAGACTGAACACACTAATGCACGCAGGACATTGGGACAGGAAACCCCTGACTTCTGGCCGATGCGGCGGAACAAGCGTAGCATGCTGATAGGTTTTTGTTGAGTGGAATGGACTCATGAAGCTGCTGAACCTGCTGCACTTATTTCCGACCTCAATACCCGCATATGAACAGCGGTATCCAGGGGTTCGCCATTCAAAGTAAGGTATATTGGGGTGTGCGACAACTTCCGTCGGCCCTTACGATTGGTGACACTCATAAACGTGGTCTTTTTAGGGGACAGATGGAATCCCACAATTGAGCACCACCATGAAGTAATATCCAAGGAGTCTCGAGACCTGCATGTTGGCGGGGCAGTTCATTGTGTACAGAGTACTACAGAGCACAAAGTCACATCGGCTGCATATACGAAAAAGAAAGTGTCCGCTATTTCAGCCCGCTTCCATGTCAAAGGCAACATTGCCAAGTTAAATAGAACAGGAGCCAGCACGGAGCCTTGAGGCACGACTCGCTCCGGAACGAAGTGCCTGCACGCTTTGCTTTCCAATGCGGATGGAGAAAACGCGGCTCTGCAGGAAAGACGCCATGAAACGGCATACTGCTGGTGGAAGGAGGAGCCACTGTAGAATACCGATTATTGCAAAGTTGCTCGTGTTGTCATAAGCCTTTTGGACGTCCATCGACAGGATCGTGCGGATTTTGTTGGATCTGCCACCTAAGAGCACCATAGATGAGGAATGTACTAGGCCGTCTTCTGTGCCCGGGTGCGCACGAAACCCAATGTGAGCCGAGTGGTAGAACCTGTATTGCTCTAGCCACCATGAAAGAATCGTGGCTAGCATCCGTTCAAGGAGCATGGAGAGCGTCGATGGTAGTGCAATTGGTGAAGGTTAGTTAGACAGTCAGGAGGCTTCCAAGGTTTTGGGATGGGCACTACTCTGGTACGCTTCAAGCTTACCAGAACCTCACCAGAGGTCCAGGTACTGTTCAGCGAGTCGAGTAGCCCATGTAGACAGGGACCATCGATGTTCTTGAACACTTCGTAAATCACACCGTCCGGCCCTAGTGCTGTGCGCAACTTTGCCTTGTCAATCGCCTCCAGAAACTCAGCCATGGTGAATGGCGCTTGAATCTCGTTTAGGTCTTCATGACTGAGAGGTGAACCAGCCTGTTGTGGCAAAGTAGGTGGGCAGGAAAACGGTGATGGAGCTTGGTCGTACTTTGTAAAGAACTCATTAGCCACTTGTGGAGCACAGTGCTATGGAAGGCAGTCCAGACGCGAGGCACACAGTTCCAGGCGGGTCTGGGGGGCGTCCAGGGAGCTACATACGACGAAACGTGCGCCAGATAGACGCGGTGGAAGAGGATGGAGTGAGGCACACCAATCAAGCCACCGTTGCCGAGATAGACAGTTCGCATGGCGGCGAGGTGCAGCCGTAAGACGGTGCGATGAGGTACGCAATTCCGGATTTGATAGCCAGTTCTCCTCGGCGGTGGTCAGCCCACAAATTTAAGAGGTGTAGGTTTGGTGTTGGCTTGTTTCCTTCTACCTAAGAAGTCCGCGTGGCATCCCGATGGGCGGCACGTAGCACGTACAGGGGATCAGGTGTGTTTTCAGGACCTGAGGTGTTCACACTTCTCCGAAACAATTCCCAGTTTGTGACACAGCCCCGGCGGCCATGCAGACCTTTTACAAAGGGAGCCAAGCCGATGCGGATGGTATGATGATCACTGTCTCAGGAGCCCAGCTCCCATTCCTAAGACACAGGGTGCGCCCCAAGCCACCACGAAAGGTCAGGGGAGTATGAAGGGCTGCGCGGGTGGTCTCGTCGACGATTTGTAGTGTCAACCGAGTTAGGGAGCACGAAGTGCGCATACGCGTCCAACACGAAATCTCCTCGTTCGCCTGATAGGGGTATCCCCCAGTCGGATGCGGTGCGTTGAAATATCCACCCACTAGCACTTTGCACCGCGGGTGCGTGCGAAGGAGGTTTTCAGTCCGACCGAGACGCTACGTCGGGGAACTCCGGCTATGCGGGCGCACGTAACACGACACCGGTACGATATCAGTTTGAGAGAGGCGCCCTAACACCGCCGCTACCTCGTGCCATTCATTGCCCCGCTGTTGTAATTTCACCTTAATCTGCGGGTAGCAGCTGGCGATATCGATAGAAGCCTTGCCTGGAGGTTTATTCACAGTGCTACATTGCCGATCCGGAATGGTGGGCGAAATATAGGCATTGAATCCGGAAAGATTCGGAAGAGAGTTGGTCGATCCTTTCAATGCTGTCGATGTACATGACCCACTTGAGGTGTGCCTAGAAGTGTATTTCCGCCTTTTAACGAGAGCACCGCCCTGAAACGCTGTTGGCGTATGTATAAATTGTACATCTGATATTTCTTTCTGAACGAAAAGCATCGGGTTTTTGCAATACATATCAGCAGCACAACGAAAACATTGCCTTTTCACTGGGCGGCTGCAGGAAAAGTCGATGCAGAACGGGAGTGTTAGACGTTACTGTACACGTTTACCATTTAACAAGTTTATATAAGGTTGCAGATTATTTCAAGAAGCACAACACTATTTTTAATGTGTTGCCTGAAGTGTAATAAATTTAGTGTTTCGCTACCTTGTAGTCAGCGCTGCTCCAAAAGGAGTGTTGACAAAAAGCCAGCGATGGAGAACTAGCCCTTTCAGTCACGAATTATTATATTCACTGTAGAAAAATTCCATACTTTGAGGTTTAGCAGTGTCAAGTGTCTAGAGGTTAGAAAAAAAGGTCAGTCTCCCTAGCATACTTTTTACGCAAATGGCGTCGCGTCCTCATATGGAGACACCATTACTCAATCCTGCTTTTCCCTTTAAAAATAATAAATATCCTGAGGCAGAGTACAAACAAAAAGGTGAAATAATAATTTCTGCACATGAAAGAGGTGTGTTTAGCCTTTATAAATGATTTACGCCGGACTAAAAGAGAACTTAGAAAGGTAACACACCGGAGCTCCCACAAAACTTGGTGGTGTCCATTTTGAAATGATGTTTGAGAGTGCGGTTCCGCCATTCTACATCACATGGTGCTACCTTTCACTTCTGTAGGCTTGGAATATCAGCCGCACCGCTCTGCAGCATGAACGCTTTCGTTTTCATAAGGAAAACGACGAAGAAATTCGCGTCTCCGCTTAGAGACACGGTGATTGAACAGCCTCCAAAAGGGGGGGGGGGTACAAGGAAAGAGAAAAACCTTTCAAAACAATTATTACAAACCATTGATTGGCCACAGGAACCAGCCAATCACACACATGTCCCCACCTGCGGTCACGTGACCTAACACTGTCTCTAAGACACTCATAGTGCGTTTCCCACGAACGCACATAGCACCCGACAAGCAAAATACAGGACATCTGTGGCCTAAGCGGACACACATTACGTTCAGCGGGCGGCATCTGCACAAAAGCCAAGCCGTGGGGCCAAGAGCGGTCCTCGCGCGGCTGACCTCCCTCCGCGCGGCACCTCCCGCGACGTCGTGCGTCTGCGTGCGCGGTGGGACAATGAGGGTTGCTAATTCCCTCCCAGACGAAGGGCGCCGCCGCCTGCCGCCAGTCCCACCGTCTCTTCAGGCCACTCGGTGGTCTACTAGGCGATTGACCCGTCCAATGACCAATGCCACCGCCGGAAGTCTAAGATTTTCAAACGTACACCGCGTGCGCTTTCAACAGCTAGACAACGTTCTTTGCAGGCTTATCGTAATCATCGTCGTCGTCGTCATACTAAATCATCATTATACTACATACGGCACGATAACTCTTCCTTATGTTAGCGGGAAGTTTAATAACCAGTAAAACATCTCAAATGGAGGTACGATTAGTACGAAATAATTCTAAGCTTGTGGAGAGGTGCTGTTCAGGAAGCTTAATTAAAAGAAGCCAGCGGTGCTTGTAAAAGAGGAATAAATGTGTCCTCTGACATTTCCAAACCACGTCCTTTTTTGAGGGCACCTCGAAACCCGCGGCACATGTTTGGAACTTTACAAAGAACCCTTAGTGGTATTAGTAATGACAATAATTAATGCAGTAGACTCTCGATAAACGGAATTTCAAAGGACCGAAAATATTAGTTCTTTAGAGGACTTCCGTTCAGTGTGAGAGATGTGCAAAATGGCAAATTTGTATGCGGATGCACTCTTCATACATTTTCATAAAACTCTAAGCCCTAGAAGGTCAATGCAGCTGATAGTTAGCTGAAAATTAGCTGAAAACTATCTGAAAACTAGAAGAGATTTAGGCACAATATTCACAAAGTTCATTTGGCAACAATAGGTCGCTGTGGCCACAAAAATGCATGAAAATGCCTCAGAGAGCCGCTTTTGAAGTCAAGAATTAGGTCATTTCTTTTTCTTATGTATGCGCATGGTGTGCACGCTTCAGGCCTCGACTTGCCGAGTGCTTACGAGCCACCGAATTTAGAAGACGGCAACGCTGTAATGAAGCGCGAATAGCACAACGATGGCACGAACGAGGCGGCAGGCGCTAAGCCCTGTAACCTCGGCGACTAGAATCGAGACCGAACGACTAGAAGAGCGGTGATGTCGCATTCGTCGAGCTAACACGGCTGAATATTAAGAAGACAAGGCCTGCGAGGCCAACAAGGCTATAAAAAGAAAACAAAAACTAAACAGCCGTAACCGGAAAAAGCTGGGTTCAAAAAAAAAGTTCCACTTTTCGTTCCGCCTACACGGTGAGGTGGAAATTTCAGTCCCGATTATTGAAAGATCTGAAAACAAAACCAACCAACTTACAGGCTACAGTTCCGTTTAAGCGGGAATTCCGTTTAAGCGATTTCCGTTTCCCGTGATACTATTGTATGTCGAATTCAATGGTAAAAGGACAAGCAGAACCGTGCCTCTTCAACGTACAGTAAGGTCCGGTTACGACGAACTCGAAGAGACCATGAAAATCGGTTCGTGTTATCAACAATTCCTCTGAGAAGACGTTTTTTGCACTGTGTGTTTCCCACAGTGCCTCCCACAGTGGGATAACTCTGGCTACAAGAGAGCAAGAGTGTTGCTCGTCCTAGCAATAAAATTTGTCATTACCAAGTTATTCAAAATTAGGCCGCTCTGTATTGCTAAATGAATAAAATCTATGGATATAAGGAGGAACGCCCGACTAAATGATTCGTCACGGCTTAGCCGAAACTGCTGCACAGAGATTTCAAACTCCGGTAGTACATTCATGTCCGGTGTATGGACGTACTATAGGGGTGGATTTTCAAATTGTGCACCGGGAAATAACTAGAGGAGAAAAATTCAGGTTTTCACAAATTTGAGATCATCACGACCGCTCTTTGAAAGTGGTTTTTCCTGTTAATTGTATCACTTGGAAGTCTGAAAACTTATTTCAGGGCGTTGCCCTAACGAACGCTTATTGTTGGGATCTCCATTGGGGAAGGAATAGCGTGTTCTGCACATTCCTCAGTACATATTCGACCGAATGATAATAGGATTTGGTTTTGATGTTTAATACTGTGGAGAGTGTAACAAAAGCCATTTTATAAATGTCGCTGTCAGACGTCGTTAGCAGGCCGGGGAAAATTTTTTGAAAGTACATACCCAATGGCACGAAAAAGACGTCCTACAAGAAATATACACTCCTAGCCAAAGTCATGATTCCAAAGCTTTAAAATTTCGTAGGTATATTGCTATCATGGTGTACGTTCTTCTGCACGGGCTGGATTTTTTTTGTAAAATATCACCGCCGAGTAAAAATGCCTAAATTCTCAGTTGATGCCTCGTTATATTGTAGGACAATTCAAATGCAAACTGGTTTTTGTCGTTATCGATAGGTGCTTCCGATGTTCACAAACTGCTGTACGAGCTTTTGTTAGCACATAGCTATAGAACAAACTTGTAATGGGTCAAATTACGTTATTTTCAGTGATTTCTCAATCAGTTTACACTCGTTTATCGAAATTCTTTTGCTTAGAAATATTGTTCCTTTTGATACACAGAACCAAAATCCAGCATTTTTGAAGAGCAGACGTGTAGAAGGTTAAGCGGTTCTTTTTTTTCTAATTAGTACTTGTCCCATGAGTGAAAAATACATAACATGGGTAAGGCACAGCAGGTGGCGTGGTTCATTTAAGGAAACGAGCCGCAGCGTTAATTACTGGCCTCTGGAGTGTGCACACCGTGCCATAATTTGTGTAAATAAAACGCACAATTTCCCTAATGCTGCTGATTTTGTTACTAATTCAACCTGCTTCTCTAACGGATGACGGTGCTCGAATCGGCTCGCAAGTTCGCGTTTGTGGCAGCTGCTCGGATTCATACTGTCGGCTGCACGAGTTGTGAACTCATACCAGTGTAAGGTGTACAGGGGCCGATATCACGGGAGACGTGAGAGCGTTGCTTTAGCGAACGGAAGCATTTATGTAGTGCCAAGCCAAATAACTAATCCAAATTCGTGTCTTTCCCGCTGAAACCCAAAGCAGTCTATCCCAATATAGTTTAGCAAGTAACGTATGGAAGCTAGATCCGCCCCGACGAGCTACTTGTTTATTCCCAGAGAAGTCTGTTTCCAAGTATAGTTTCAATCATTAGTGTATACTTTTTACTTTAGCCAATGGCGAGCTGCTTGATTGCATTTCGTGGGTGAACCCCTCGCTTCTACTCACCGCTGTATTGAAGTCCCTAAGACGGTGAACTGCTCAACACGACCACGTGGGTGCAGCTGCCCTTGTAGCGGCAGTTTTTTATGGAAGTGAAAAACTAAATCACACTTGGGGAGATTTCGGCGCATGCAAAAAATCCCAAGGGGCTAGAAATTATATCTTATCCTTCGACTACGGCATGCATGATAGAGAATGTGGAGATTCGCTCGCAAAACATCGAAACTATATTTCTCGGTTCATGTAGCCATGTGATTTCGGTATTGTTACAATGCGGTCGCAATGAGATATTGACTGGATAGAATGATTCATTTGGTTTACAAACATAACGGGAAGTTGACTTTCCCATGCTTTAAACAGGTAAAGCGACTGGAAACGCGAACAAGTATTGCTTGCGGTAGTCAGCTTGGAATACGTGTGAGGGGAGGTGGAGAGGGCTGCGGCCAAGTGCGAGTGCAAGTGCGTGTGAGATGGGGAGGCGAGTGGTGAGTTCGACTACCAGTGATTGTGAGTGGGCAGGAATGATGAGCCTGAGTGCGAGTAAGTTCGAGTGACTAAGGCGAGTGATGACCATGAATATGAGTCAGTGGGAGTGGGGACGAGGAGTGGTAGCCTCACTGAGCGAGTGTCATGGAGGTGGCAATGGTGAGCGTGAGAGCGAATGAGTGCGAGTGGTGAGGCCAGTGGTAAAAACTATCGTGGGTGAGTGTGAGTAGTGACGACGAGTGGTGAGCGTTACAGTGATTGAGTGCGAGTGGTACGACGAGTAGAGAGCACAAGCGCGAATGAGTGCGAGTGGGGAATGCAAAAAGGAGCATGAACGTCAAACAGTGCGATTAGTGAGTGTGAGTAGTAAGCTTGAGTTCGATTGAGTGGGCGTTTAAGTGAGAGTCAGTAAGTGGCGTCTAGTTTTGTCTTTGTATTGCGCCACGTTTCATTGGCGCCCTACGAAATATGCAATATAAAAGCGCCACCGCGCATTCAGCAGAGAATTCAGCCAGGGAATAGACGAGCCCTTCGAAAAGCCGTGAGAAGCAAAAAAGCACAATTTAAAAAAGAAGCCCCTTTGTATAAAGCTGGTAAAAAGGACAGTCACAATGACCGAGAAGGAAAGCTCACCAAAACCGATAAACGCTACAGATGATAGAGACATACCCCAAGACAAAAATGACTAAACAAAAAAATGGAAGGCAATCAAGCAGCTCGCCATTGGCTGAAGTAAAAAGTATACACTAATGATTGAAACTATACTTGTAAACAGACTTCTCCGGGTATAAAGAAGAAACTTGTCGGGGCGGACCTAGCTGCCGTACGTTACTGGCTAAACTATTTCGGGATAGACCGCTTTGGGTTTCAGCGGGAAAGAGACAAATTTGGATGAGTTATTTGGTTGGCACTACATCGCCCGAAGCTGGCCGACGCGATATTGAGAGAAAACTACCATGCATGTTGTTGGAGCCTCATAAAAAATTGCGGAACTGCCTCTAATAAGACTTCACAACTAACCCTGCTACCATAGGAGCAGGTAAGTGGATACCTTGCGGAAACTGCACGTCAACGAACATCAGGAAATATTCACGGTTGCTCAAAAGGTGAGGATTATGAGCCAACGTCCGAGTTTCAGCAAGACGTGAAATGCCGCACATAAAATCAGCGTGTAGTCAAGGCAAGAATATGTTCTTTTACGGGTGAGACTGCCGTATTACTACTCAAAATGACAAATTAGCCAGCACTGCTCAAAGCTCACTCACTCACTCGCTAACTCACTCGCTCACTCACACTCACTCACTCACTCACTCACTCACTCACTCACTCACTCATTCAAACTCAAACTAAATGCAATCGCGCCATTAACAAGTGACTCCGCTTACGACAGCAAGCTGCCCGTGCGATAATGAGCCTACAGCGAGTATAAGGGCAAGTGTAGAGGTCATAATGGAAGGTTTCGCTCATCGCGCGTGTAGTGCGACGAGTACTCTCGGCACTTGCGCGTAGTGAATAGGGCACAGCACTCGCGAGTGTTGAGCGGTGCTCTGTGTGAGTGGCGCTCGCGCTCACAGGTGATGAGCAGCGCTAACCGAGACTGGCGATCGCACTCACTCGTACTTACATCCGCCAATCCGAAACGATGGCGACGCTCACTAAGCACTGACGATTGAGCGGGGTTTATGTGAATGCGCTCGTGAGTAAGCCTGCCGAACTAGGGGGGCGCCGTGTAGAGTCATGTTTTCATGGACATACTTTATAATATTTCTTCAAAGAAACATTTGCAAGCTGGCCTATTCCGATTCTGGGTTTCAAATATATGAACCAGGTACAAACTCCGTAGGTGCCACTTCTTTTTCTTTTTAGTGCGCACAGCTAAAGCGTGTAGTCCTCTGGATTCACGGCGCCATCATCTCTCGTTGTAACCGAACGAACGAAGGGAACGTCAAATGCAGAGGAGTTAGAAGGAAGAGACAGCGCGAGATTCCTCTCCGGCAGCGACGAGCTACGGGATAGAACGTCGCGGCCCCAGAAATGCCCATGAACGCGGCGAAGCGCTACCAAACAACGCCGGAGTATATCTAAAACCTTAGTGCACTCGCTGGTACGGAGATCACTTCGTGGGACGCAGCAGGTATGCCCCGTCACCCAGAAGAATGAAGTTCGCCGTGAGCACAAATTTTGCAATAGGGAGTCTCGTAATCTTCCGGCAAACGTTTTGGGCCGTTCGTCTTACTCAAAACAAATTTCTTTTCATCACGCTTGTTATCTATTTAATATAATTTTTCGTAAACAAGTGCAATTTTCGGTAGTTTTGTTTCATTTAGGTGGTTCGGCCCCTGGTATTCCACGTTTCGGTGGTCAGAGGTTTGGTCGTTTTTATGCCGGTTTATTTTGCTTTTCTTGAATATTTTTGGACACTTGTTAGGTTTTATCTGTGATTTGGTGGGTCTCGGTTTGGAGTTTTTTTCATGTTGAGGGGTTGTGTCCCTTTTAGGTTGGTTTCAACTGTCCTGTAGCAAGCCGAATGAAGGCTAGCTTCTTTACTTTTGTTTGCAAGATTGCTTTTATTTTTGTTTTTTGTTCAATTTGAGTTGTTATGCGAGTTGTACGCTGATTTTTCTGATTTGTTTACCAAAAAACGCTTTCTATGTGCTTGAAGTAGGTTTATGCTGTCAAGCGTGCGCCAGGAAGGCACGGGTTCCTCAGGGCCCTCAGCGGCTGCCTGGACCGAGGCGGCTGATTCGCCCTAACCTTCCCATGAACAATAAAGTTTCTATCTATCTATCTATCTATCTACGGGATATATTATGCTGCCCGGTGGCTACGTCTCGCCCGTCATTACAGTTGCGAGCAGGGGAATCCTGGGTTGCTCACAAAATCAACAGTTGCTGCGCTGGTCACCGCGAATATCGGCTGCTGTCATGACCATGGTGGTTCCCGGTAGGTGGAGAACAAGTGGTGCCTTGGCCAGTTTCTGGTAGACGTGCGCTTAGAGCTGGCTTTGTAGTAGCAGGGTGGCAATGCATGAAATGTGCCGCGTATGACGCGAATGTGTCATACGCGCTGCGTATACGTGCCGCGTGTATGTAGCACATGCTATGTATGATGGCTCAGAAACCTTATTTTAGAAGCAGTGCGTGGCGGCAATGAAAGACAAGGAGCGTCGCAAAAACTACGCCCAGAAGCGACGTGCGGAATAAAATGTTCGCAGGCATCTTTATCTCAAACCAGATAGATAGAACGTTACGACTATTTTACTCGTGCTACATGGAAACTAGTGGCGGAGTAGGGAACACTGATAATAACACGGCACAAGCAGCAAGAAAGACTTTGCTTTACGCCAGTTCCCACATGCGGGAGGACAGCCAATTTTTCCGGATATTGTTTATTAGAACGTTTTTTGTGTTTCCTTGCTCCAGTAGCCACTCTTTCTTGTTTAGTATTGTAGGGGGACTTATTTCCGTATTTCTATGCCTTTTGCATGGTTCTTAAGTGTGACCACAAAATTGTTGGGCAGCATTTTTATAAACTCTGGCTTGTTGTATGCTACCGGCAAGTTTAGTTTCCTTCATTTTGTTAGTCTTGTCGTTATTCTAGCCAGAAGACACAGGATTTGCATGTGAGTGCGATCTCTTGGCAATCAGAGCTAAACAACATACCATCAATTAACTGCCCTGCTGGTCTCGGCATGAATGGTTAAGGTTGTTTGTTGTTTCTTTTCTCGGCGTAAAATGACGATGTTTGAGGGAATGCATTTTCAAACCAGCGTTCGTAAAGCCACCGCGGGTTTTCCGAGAGAAAGCGCCCTTGGTAGTACACAAGAAAGAAGCTGAGACCCGTGCGACAGAAGATGTCATACCGCACAGCATAGAAAGACAAAAACAAAGTGGTAAAACGTAGCAGTTGGTCTTATATTTATAACTTAAAGTTGAGAAATGGACGAAGCCACCTGTCGGCAGTTCGTAAACCAAAGAGCTGCAAACTTTTAGATAAAACAACCAGCCTTCCGCGCTAATTGTTAGTTCGCTTAGAGACGCGGCTCCCGGTCAGACTAATCATTAGGTTGGCAGGCAACGCAGATTTTGTACCAGCTTTCTGCGGGGAATCTAACAGGCTGATAGCTAATTAAATGAAATGCGCTAAGCAAACAAGGACAAAGAAAGTGACGAATCGAAAATATATGTATTCGTCACAACGCGTGTTCCTTTATCCTCTTATGCCAAGCATCTTGCTTTTGTTCGTGCGGTCATGAATCAATTAACTAAGCAACTGGTATTGTTAATAGAGCGGTCATGTTTACGCTCCCGTTGTGGGGTAATAAATGCATATAATACTTATAGGCAAATGGTGGTATTTGGTAATTAGCAGCTTGTTTTGAGTGAAAGACTTTAGGAATAGACCCCTTTCATAACTGCTCCCTCTGGCGGCGGGCTTTTCGTCAGTTTCGGTTTGCAATGGTTTCTGGGATAGAAATCGCCATGTTGCGGGCAGCCTGTTCGCAGTCTTTGCGGTAGCTCTCTGTCAGCGAACGTCAAGCATATTAATCCTCGCATTGTAACGTTATTTTCTATCAATCGGAAATCTTGTGCCTCATCATGAGCGTCCCCACGACGGGATGGACGAGCGATTTGAATCGCCTCCCGCGCCTGTCACGTACCGACCTGACCCGCTAGGTGTCGGTCTCGGGCACACAGAAGAGCGCTGGCGCAGCTACAAGTTGGTCGCAGAAAGCTATGTTGTGGCGTCGACAGTATGTGCCAACTACGACAATGAAATGTGAGTAGCGTTTCGGGCCTGATTACAAGCGTCAAGACAAGCAATGTGTTGTGTACGCGCCGTCGAACTATGGGTCTTATTCACTTGCGCGTACGTAGCATTGTGAAAACATTTCGGTTCCGCTGCCTTGTCCCCGTTTCATTACGGATCGCAGCCTTAGCTTGATGCTACAGTGTGCTCGACATGTGAGAAAAAAGTTAGCGACGACAGGCAGTTGCTCTGTTCGCGTTGGCGTAGCACTTCGGCAACCGCCGTTGTTTAGGAGATAACAAATGAGCTTAAACACAGTTGAAAGTTGGGCGAGTTGGTGATACATTCCGGGTATAAGCGCGAAGAAGACGACACGTAGAAAGGAACACACCGGACGGCGAGCTTCTAGCAACTAGTGGGGCGCTATTAAGCGCGCTACGGGCTACTTGCAACTAGAATCTACTAGCGCCAGTTGCTAGTAGCGCGCCGTCGTGTGTGTTCATTTCTACGTGTCGTGTTTTTCGCGTTTATTCTCTCATATGAGCACTGTTTGGCAAATGCAGTTCCGCCACCGGAGAATCGTGATTTGGGTGTGATCACCACGGCTCATGGTGCAATCAATCCGCTGCGTGCCGCGATTGGGAGGGGCGATACTCCAGTGACCTAAGCCCGTGCTTTTACGTGTTACTGCCTACTGTCACAAGAAGTAGTAGACTCCACCTGCCGCTGAATTGCCTGTGTATCTATTTACTTTGAATATTTTAAGATGCGACGCTGAGAGCATCTCTTGTCGGCGGCCCTGTCCTTCCTGCGTGCGTCCGTTTTGTTGTCCGCACCGCTGCGCCCCTCCTTCTCTCGCCGTGATAGCGCCCCCTCTCCCCCAACATCTGTGGCGCGCGCAGTGCGGCGCGCTCTCTCACTCCGCCGGTGGGCGGCGCTGCGCGCGGCGCAAGCGCGCTGTGCGCATGTGCAGCGCCCTCTCTCTCCGCGGTCTCCTCTCCTTCGGGCGCGCTGCGCATTAAGCGAAGTGCCGCGCTCCGGCCGGTCTCTCAGTCGACGGTCGTTCGCGCTACGCTTGCTATCTCTCTCTCGCATTACCCGACGATTGCTCACGCAATTCGAGAAATCGACCCAACAGAAACGCACAATGGAACCCCCTTCAGCGTCGCATCACACCAGGGTTCCCGCGAGGGGAGGTGGGTGTAATTTTTTCCTAGAATATTTCATAGGTGCATAATGCGGCTTATGGTACTAGAATTTGTTCAGCAGTTAAATGTAGGGCACTCCTTGCTGCAATGCAAAGAGGGATGGACCGACACCTTGCACCAGGTAACCCAAACCTTGTTGGGTGACTCTTGTATGCTACCATAACAGCCTAACACAAATGCACGCTTTAAGGGACAAGCGTCACAAAAAATTTAACTTAAAGGGAACAACAAGCAGTGTGGCTGACAGCAACAAGCGAAAAAATTATTACACTGCTGGCAATGCCTTTTGCCGTCAGTCGTCGCTGCCGCTCGCTTGTGGGCTGTTTCTGGCCAGCAAAAAGCAACTGGTGGCGATTGCCCGTTGCCTGCCCCTGTCGCCACCCCCAGCAGTGTGTATAATTTTCTTCTTTTGTTGCCAATATTTCTTTGCAGAAATGGCAAGTTCCTGCTCAAAGCTCGGTGCTACCGCAGCCAGAAAAAAACAAAGCCTCCATACGTTGTGAATGCCCCCGTGAATGAAGTCGGCCAGGTGGTTGATGGTTTATGTGAATGCCCTGCTGGCAAGGTATTTTGCAGCCACCTGCAAGCTGCTTTCAACGTGTTCATCCTCCTTCAACAGAAGGGATACTCCGAGGCCCCAGAACACCTTTCGTGTACAGATATGCCGCAGCGCTGGAGAAAGCCAAGGGGCGAAGCCATCACAGGGTGCAGTGTGCAAGATTTGGACTGTTGGAGAGACGGTGAAGGCGGCCAGGACATGCCTTTGTTGTCCCGTTTGGACTCAAGTAAGGCATCAGAGCGAAGTGTGGAGCAGAAACAGTAGGCAATTACAAACTTGCGGACGGCCTGCGAGCCTTAGGCGGAGACAGCTTTAGTGAAGGTGCTGGCAGCTGTAACTTCGTGCGGGAGTCTACACCGCGAAATGCGGTGATGTTCTGGTTGGCTCTCCCTTGTCATACCAGCAACCACTTGTCCCCTTCGGCTTCGATGCGCTGCTGTGGGCCGAGTTGGAGGTGCCTGTCCAGTTCAAGCCGGGGGAGCCTGCTGATGGCCTGAGGCCATTCGACGGCAGCAACAGCTGGGCAATATCGTCTGGCCTTGGTACAAAAGAAGACATTCTAAAGGTTCGCTGTTTTTCGCTGGATGGCATGCCACCCCTTCAACATACTTATTAGTGATTGCTCTTGCATGTCAACAGGCTGCCACGACCGCATTCATGTTTCTACGGTGAAAACAATAATATAGTTGGAGGCTTTGGCCAGAAAAATTTGCAGACAGGTCTTATCTACCCTAGTCATATATAGCCGTCTTTGACCTGTTTTTTTCTCTCAAATTGAAGGGTGAATCTATACTCGCACTGGACCCATACTTTGGTTTATAGGTTACTTATATCCAACCCATTGATTATCAGCATAGCCCGATGCTTCACCTACATTGCTGTGTGGGGCTTCGTGTGGAACATTTTGCTGATAGGTGCAACGGACGTAAGTGAGGGGCATACTCAGTTCTAGTTCAGCTATTTACAGAATACAATTTAAGCATTGTATGTCTTGTTGGTCACCACCTTCCTAATCTTCCCTTTTTTTGTTCGTTAGTGCTGTAGTGTCGGGAATTTATTTGTGTAAGCTGTTCTAGTCTGCGAAAAATTCTGTTGTGCATTAGGCAATAACCGAGGTAAAAAATCTATGAACCAGAAACTCGTAACCTGAACAGAAGCCCAAGGGCTAAGACATGCTGGAGGTATTGTTTATGGTAGTGTGCTCTTTTTAATTGAATGTGAAATTCTGCTTGTTTCAAAAAATAACACCGACACCTTGTCAAGCACAAGCTTTGGAGAGAGCCACCCTAAGGCAGCGAGACAGCAGTACTTGGCGTAAGGCAAGGTATTACTGTCTGACAGTAGAAAGACGGGGCAATTGGTCGGCTCACATCGTCGAAGGATTTGTCTCACGCCCCTGCTCTTAGGTGAGAGTGTCATATTTTTGAAAAATCATGCAAACAGTATTCGAAAGATTTACTGGACAGAATGAATACCACAGGCTACAAAAATCAGACAAGGCAACGGGTATAACGATCGGTTCGTTTTTCCAATACTATTGGTTCTCACGACACTTGGGAGAGAGATGTAACAGGTTGTAGTGGGGTCTCTAGGAGTGGGGGATATGAAAACAGGCCAGGTTCCGCCTCAGGCAGCTAGTGAATAAAAAGTAATGCTTTATTGCCAACATGACCATTTCCAAAAGAGCTCGTTCCTCTTACCAAACCAGCCCTGTAAGGCGGAGCACCAGACCCAAAGCAGCCCCACAAGTTTATGACAACGTGAAACACGAAACAATACTTAGAAACATGGAGTTTTGGGGGGTTCTACTTCATGTCACCAAAGCGGTACACTCCTTCTTGTGCTCAAGGACGTTTTTATTACGAGTGGACGGAAAGCCTGTTCGCCTGTTCGAATCTAACGGTGGGGTACCGCAAGGTTCCGTGCTAGCGCCTCTACTGTTCAACATCGCGTTTGCACCATTGGCATGGAAGCTACAAGACATCCCTTGTGTGAAGTTTCTCATCTACGCTGACGATGTCACACTGTGGTCTACAAACCGAGACCTCGGCTTGCAGTGTCGTCATCTGCAGCAAGCCCTGGATGTTTTCCATGCCTTTGCGCAATCAGCCGGCCTGGAAATTTCCGCTGAGAAGTCTGGCTATGTACAAGTGGCTAATAAGGCGGGGAGGAAGTTAGCCTCGAAGGCTAACTGTCAACTTAAGATTGGTTCAGCCGCAATTCCAGCCAAGGAAGAGCTGCGGGTGCTGGGACTTCAGATCCACCAGTCGGGTTCAGGTATCCATTGGCTCCGAAAGGCACGGAAAGACTCCTCGACGACCTTGCACTTGATCCGCAGGATTGCCACGCGGAGTGGAGGAGCCCGCACGGAGGTGGCTCGGCGACTTGTACGCGCTGTGCTACAGCCGCGCTTACTCTACCAGGCGCAGTTTCACAGACTGACAGCACAACAATGGGCGAGGCTTGAGACTATCAACAGAGAGGCCATGCGAGCCATCACGGCACTTCCTCGTCTCACTCCGATTCCTATCTTACAGGAGCACGCTCAGCTCAATACTATCACGGAGCTTGTAAATCAGCGTGAAGAAGCAAGAAAGCTCAAGCGTTTTTACATACCTATGGTCGGAGCTCTCCATTCGTATTTCTGTAAAGAGCCTCCCGTGACTTCAACCATAGACAACCTTCCACCATGGCGCTATACAGCAATAACAACCAACAAGACAACGAAGCTTTGTCGCCGTGGACTGCCAGAGCCAACCTCACATACCACAGTTCCTGAAGGTTACTGTGTATTGTACACAGACGCAGCCCTTCTCCCGCACGGAGGACGGACCGCTTTCGTCAGTTCCACACACTCAGCACTGAAAGGCTCGCGCTGTTATTCCACCGACACGCCAGACCCGCTGCTACTGGAACTCCAGGCTGTATATGACGCAATCAAAGCTGCAAGTGCCCTCCCTAACATTAAAGAGGCGCATATATACACAGACTCGCTCAGTGCTGTGAAGCACCTAAAGCAAGTGAAAAAGACTCACCTGATTTGCCAGCACATTCACAGCCTCCACATGACAGAACTGCAAATGGTACGCGTACATTGGGTACAGGGGCACGGTAACAATTTTTTCAACCAATTAGCGGACAATCTTTCGCACTCTCCGGCCCCACCTGAATCAGAATCCGCCCCTAGCCCTCTTCCTAGTGATCCACGCTCCCGCCTTTTAGCCATGAAATCTCTTCTGAGAAGGGACACGCGTGCCCTAATTCCCCCGTGTGTCTGCTCCCTTCCCCCTAATCTTTCCCAGGTGGAGGAGATTTCTCTGAGGAGGCTTCGGGCTGGGGTGGCTTTCACACCTTCAGTCACCTGGACTTGGAGACCCGCACCAGAAGACCCAGGAACATGTCCCAAGTGTCCGGCTTCGGCGGCTGAAGCTGATGTCAATCATCTCTTGTGGACGTGCACAGGAACCAGAACAGCTCGGGACAGTGCGCTAAGAGTGGTTGGTCTTCGGTGGGATAAACCGGGGGACTTCAACCGGTGGGTGAACGAAGACCGCTACTGCAGGTCGCTGCTGAACTTTTTACATGAGACCGGACTCCATGGCTACCTTTAGACTTGTACAGGGTAATCAATTTACTGACTACCTGTGCTTTTGTACCCGGTATTTTTATTCTACCTAATGTCTTATCTTTTCTTTATATGCCGCATGGCAAAAATGTGAATATAAAAAAAAAGGTTTTGTGACGTGATAAAAAAGTTTCAGGAAGGTAGTTACGGAGTCGCCACTGCTCCACAAGGTTTTTAGGATATCTCCATTACTGGTTCAATGTTTTCGACAAAAGTTTGTCGTTAGAACAAAGCAGTCTTTCTAATTAACCAAACTTGTGATTTGCTTTCATGACCCATTTATTCCCAATTCACGTTTTTTTCTTTAGTATAACCTGTTACAGACAATAAACGTGCATTTTCAGTATGAAGTAGATGGGGGACCTTCTCTTCAGTTAACTGTTTGCGGTAGGAAAGTGATATCTCAGACAGCAGGTCTGAAGCAGCATCAGATAACAGGCTTCAAGGATATTATTGATGCACATGAGGCAGTCTAATATACATGAATTATTTTGCCATTGGGCTTTATAAACTGAATATCATTAGTAAAAACCCTCCATTTTACTTCTAAAAGGAATAAATAATTTCTCAGCCCTTTTGTTAGGCATGGCATCACCAACGAGGGGAAGGCACTGTAACACTACGAGGCTGTTTTGAACAAAAGAGGCCCGATCGTTTACCTTCGGAGTGCAGGGCTGTTTGTCGACCCCCAGTGCCCCTGGCTCGGCGCATCTCCGGATGCTGTTGTTTTTGACCCACTGGAAGACCCACCGGGGGGGGGGGTGTTGAAATCGAGTGTCCCTACACCCGGAAGAATGCGGACGTGCCTGAGCTGCTTTCTGCTGACAGTTGTGTTGTTTTTGATGCTAGTCACCATTTACACCTGAAAGAAGACCAGCCCTATTTTGCTCAGGTAGTTGGCCAGATGGGCGTGACGCAGTTGACCTGGGCTGATTTTGTCTTTTATGGGGAGAACTTCTTGGCAGTTCAAAGGCTTAGGTTTGATGAGGAAGCCTGGCAGAACATGAAGAAACGACTCGACGTCTTTTATTTTATACACTGCTGCCATATTTTGCAAGGAAACTCTCACACTAACGTATTTTTCTTCAAGCAATCGAATGCTCTACTGTGGAAGCATTCATGAAATGACCGTTGAACAGTGCCAGATTAAGAAATTATGGGGCCCGGGGCTACCTGCCTCTTTGGGGCCCATTGAGTTAATCGTGGGGGCCCTCATGACGATGATGACGATAATGATGCCTGGATTGAGACGTTGAAATCTTCGAATACCACATGTTACGCTCATTGATCGAGGGAAAAAATATGCATAATTTTAATGATTTCCGGAAATTTATTTCTTATTTTCCTTCGTAATATTATTTAGCGGCAATTACCTGGTGTGCATAGAGTATGGTTTATTTGCCAGTTCATCACAATTTCACAATAATCGAAATGCTGCATTGACACGCATAACAGGCCAAAGAAAATGAGAGAATTTTCTTCTAAATAAACACTTTGCGCCTTGTTATAATTCAAAAATGTCAAAAGAATTGTTAAAATTCAAGAAAACTCGTGTAGTCGCAGCCTTTCAACATCAAAAGAGCCATACGAATAATGTACATTGACATCGCTTTTAAATAAACATTTGCATTCAATACATCAGCTACGGCTGGTTACCAGGGGCCAGGTGGCGAAGGCAGCATATGGAATCCTGTGAAGAGGGATCCACTCTCATCCAGCGCGTTTAGCGCTGACATGCTGTGCAATTAAAGTTGTTGCTCCTCCTTCAATACATTTCACAAAAGCAGTCACGTCTGACTCAATCTCTTGTAACAAAATAGGAACAAAGAACGACTTCCTTTACACTGTACTTGGTAGAAAAATAAGACAATCTGGCACGAAGATAAAACATGAACAAGTAGAAACTTTAAAACGGCCCGTTACAGCTTATCCCACTCGCAAATTCACATATTGGTTCATCAAAAGAAATATCTTTCATTAGTTCCCTTACAATCGACATGATGGCCAAAGACTTCAATTCTTATTGCAGATAGTTTAGCGTAAGCAGTTCTAATGAAAAAGTTTTTAAAAATAAGTGTTTGGTGTCACAGTTTGTTTATAAAAATAGATAACCTTAGAGCAATAGAAACGTTACGATCAACATATTTTTTCTTACTGTATATTTTTAAGCAGACAACCCCCACTTCTGTCTTGGAAACTGCCATTCTCTAGGCAGTGAAAAAAATTCGTCGAGATCACACTGATTCACTTCCAAAACCAACTACTTTGAGTGACAAGGTTGTGATCGCTATGAGCATCTTTGTCAAGCGCTATACTTTGAAATTTCAGCCGGAGACTGTGTACGCAGATTTTCAAGCCGGTAAGCTTGTGTTCAAGTTGTCAATTATTAGATTTATTGTCCCTTGGGTTTAAAAAGTGCCGGAAATTCTGCGGAAATAAGTGAATTATGCTTCCTCCTGAACACCTCTTTGCGCCGAAACGTCCGTGGACAGAAACGTCCGTGTAACAAAAAGACTGAACCGAAACGTCCGCTACTGAAAAGAGCGTAGCAGGGCTTGGGGCTTCTTTTGTTTTGATTCATTGACACCGTGAAGCTGTTTTCAAAGCTTTAAACAGCGAAGATGTTTAGCAATTCGTGGATTCCGGTGTTTCAACAAAATCAGTATAACAGTGTAACGAAAACAAATCACTGGCCCCGTCAGGATTCGGGTCTGTGTCTCATAGATCAACGGGGAGACGTCGTACCCACTTGGATATGACCGTAAATTAGTTACCTGAGATTGAAATGGCTTACACACTCGGTTCTGGCTGTGGGGCGAGGAATTACGCCACCTGCTTTGATAGACAAAAACGTGATAAGGTACACGTTCCATCTTCGAAAGCCTACTTTAAGATATCGGGTTCCGTTTGATCGTTTAAGTCCGATCATGAACTTAAACCATTTTATGTTTCTGAAGGTTGCGTTCAGAATCGCAACTTTCAGGTCTTACACATTAGTGTGAGCTTCCTTGATATTTTTTAGTACGGGAAGCTTTCTGTGAAACGTATGAGCAAAATAAAGTGCATTGAAATGAACGCCGGTGCTCTCTACCATGAGGTTCGGGGCTGCAACGGCTCGACCCTACACGTCACAAATTAGTCAGCGTCTGCGTGAAATTGAGGTTGAGGCCCCGGCCGTCGGATTTCTATCCGATGGCTGGGATCTCAATTGAGCTCCTCAACATAACATGCTCATTCGACATTTCTTTTTACAAATAGTCGAGCGGGGTGCGGATACAGGGGGCCCTGGAAGCTGTGGGGCGCGGGGCTGCGGTCCCCGTAGCCCCCACCTTAATCTGGCACTGCCCTTGACCTCACTTGCCTTTTCATTGTTCTTGCTTCTTTACGATGTCTTTATTTCTGGTTCGCACACAATGCTGTATTTTGTCTGCATGCCCATTGTGTTGTAGAAATCATGTGTCTACAATAGCATTCTTTGAAAAGCGTAGTTCTACATGCACACTGCTCTCTCGTGTATCAGATTGTCGTTTTTTTTAATGTGTTAACGCATGTTTCTGCCTACCATGTTTTTCTGGTGTGGCAGTGTTGGTCATCATATCTGTGTGGTTTTGTTTTTTATGCGGAGAACTTTGACGGTTCAAAGGATTAGGTTTGATGAGGAAGCCTGGCAAAACATGAAGCAACAACTAGAAGCTTTTTATTTTTAACTGTTGCCATATTCTGCAAGCAACTGGGAGCACAAATGTATGTAAATGTTGCTCCGTTCCTCAAACAATCACAAGTTGGAATTCCCTGCCTTGGTGTACAGTAACTTGCCCAACTGTGGAGGCATTCATAAAATACTCTAGACTCAACTTTTCCTATCGCTATTCTTGCTTCAAGCAATTTTTAATGCTTGTGTTCTTTGTGCTGTAGAAATCTGGTGTTCACAATAGCATGCTCTGAAGAACGTAGTTCTTAGCACAGGCTCTTTTGCATGTCTATCAGATTGCCTTTTCTGCGAAGTGTAAATGCATACTTTTGTGTAGGTTTTTTTTTGTGGCAATGTTGGTCATCTCGCTGTGCTCCTCAAACATCAAAAATGTCTTGGTCAAATGTTCTACACTGGTGCACTAAAATGTGTTGCCCATATTCTTTATCCATAGGTATGCGCTTTTGTTTTATGTTTTCCTTCCATTTTTCTATTCTCCACAAGAGTTTCTTTTAAGTATTGTTATGTGTTTTGCATATTTTTGTGCTTGTTCTTTATGTACACAGTAAACTATAGCTCCCTTGTTACGTTCGATTTGTACTCCTATCCTGCCTAAGGCCTGGCACTCAGGCTGGCAGTATCAGTAAATGAGTCTTGCATCGTGCAAACCCATCTCGTGACACTATACACGCATTCTTACAATCATGCCTTTATTTCATTCCAGTTCCTTGAATATTGGTGTCTGGAAGTTGCTCAGCAAAGTAGGACCAAGGGCCAATAGGACCAAGAGAACAATAGGACCAAGAGAAAGGGAAATAACTTTATCAAAAATATGGCATGCCTCCATGCGCTGAATTCTCTCTACATGAATACGCAAGGATGCAATATCTGCCGTCTCACACACCTCTGCTTCCGTAAACTGCTCCTTGTTGAGAAATGGTGGAAGGTTAAGCCCAACGCCTTTCTTCTCCAGAAGATTTTTGATCTTGAAGCCCTTGTCTGCCATTACTGTGTCTCCATCCGTAAACTCTCGTTCTAGGAAGCAACTTTTTATGACAAGCTCTCTGTTCGATGCATACCCCATGTACAGGACAGAGACCAAGCTAACCACCCCGTTCGGTGAAATTGCTGTTAGTCCTTTGAATGTGTTTGTCGGCCTATAGTTGGAATATGTTCCAGAAAGGAGAACCAAAGAGCTTGGCACTTCATAGCTAATTTCTGTCGCATCAATAATTGCACGTGTACTTGTGTTTTTTTTTTTGAAGGCTTCAGGCATTGTTCAGTCTACAACATCTCGTGGTGGCTATCAGGAATGCTCCGTCAGCCTAATGTAGAGCAAGTTAATTTAGGTTGAGAAAATTCTAGACACTGTGCTTGTAGAGATGTCGAAGATATGCGCCAGGTGCATGTAAAAAGCCCAGTTCGCAGCTTGACAAGCGTCAAAACGAACTGGTTTTCGGTTTAAAGCTTGTGTGGAGTTCCTCTTCCTTCCGTAGTTGCATGGTCCAAGGAGATGCTGTCACTTTCTGCCCCTACCTACTCCAGCAGTTTCTTGAAATGTTCATAAGCTGCGCTTTCCAGTGTAAAACTGCATCTTTTCGTCATCGTCTACAAAAAGCTCTACACGAAACTTCCTCATAGGCTTGCTAGCCTGTGCCAACTTGCCCTCCAGCTCCTTTCAAACAGCATGCGCATTTATGAGCTCTTTGTTCCTACACAGGAGGCAGACAACTTGTTCTTTTGATCTTTCGAGGTCCCTCTCTGCCTTCCTGACACTTTTGTTTCTTTGGTTGAACACTTGCTGCAGGCCTTCATTTGCTTTCCTAAGCGTATCAATGGAATTTCTGAGAACACCGACCTGATTATGTAGCTCGGCAAGCTATAAATTCTTTTCTGTCATTTCTTGCTCCAATTTTGTCACGGCTGTACTGCAAGCACAGCAACTTCTGGCTTGTGAGTCGTCTGTGCTTACAGGAACAACACTGCTTTCCGCTGCAGTGCCTGAAAGTGCCAACCTATCTTGGTCGGGCAACATTCTGTCGGAGTAAGCAAAATCTGTGCTGTCTTGTTGCATGTGCAGTGTCTGCAGGGGCTGTTCTTTGGGAGAAGATCGGTGTATAACTTTCGTTAAGACGGGAAAATTGATGGAACAGCATTTTTACCTTATGTATCTTCGTCCACTTGCCACATTGGGGACAAAGTCGCTTTCTGTCAAGTGCCTTGAACACACCTTGGTTGTCTGCTCAATGCTCAAGAAGGTGCCAGGGTCTCTCTTGATGGAGATAATCCACTGTCTCAGAACTCTCTTGATTACAGGGAATTTGTGAAATGTGACCTGCTGGGAAAGTTTTTTAAAGATTAGGAAGGTGCAACTGTAACGGCTAGGCACACAGTAAAACATTGTCACAGCATAAGGGGTGACCGCAGATGAATATCGACAAGCAAGCACATTTCTTAGAAGCCGATGTTTACAGTGTAGAGCCCGATTGATTGATTTTGGGTTTAACGCGCCGACGCAACGCAGGCAATCAGGCGCACCGGAGTGGAGGGCTAAAAAAATGGCAGAATGCTCACTCCTGAACACCTCTTTGCGCCGAAACATCCGTGGACAGAAACGTCCGTGTAACAAAAAGACTAAACCGAAACGTCCGCAACTGAAAAAGAGCGTAGCAGGGCTTGGGGCTTCTTTTATTGGGTTTGTTGACACCGTGAAGCTGTTGTCAAAGCTTGAAACAGCGAAGCTGTTTAGCAATTCGTGGATTCCGGTGTTTCAACAAAGTCAGTATAACAGTGTAACGAAAAGAAATCACTGGCCCCGTCAGGATTCGGGTCTGTGTCTCATAGATCAACGGAAGTAGTCGTCGTACCCACTTGGCTATGACCGTAAACTAGTTACCTGAGATTGAAATGGCTTACTCACTCGGTTCTGGCTGTGGGGCGAGGAATTACGCCACCTGCTTTGATAGACAAAAACGTGATAAGGCACAAGTTGCATCTTCGAAAGCCTACTTTAGGATCTCCGGTTCTGTTCGTTCGTTTAAATCCGATCATGGACTCCACTCCGGTAGCCTAAAAAAATGGAGGCCTAAAAAAATGGCACAATTTGTTCGACTGTGCAGAAATGTTACAAGATGGTGACTCTAGTTGGGCAGGGGGATGTGTGTTGCGCATGATAAACATTTTTCCATGGGTCACAAACACGGTGTCATGAGGTGCCGGTAAACATCACTGTAAACATCACTAAACATGTAAACAACAGTAAACATCACTGCTCAAACTCTTTCCAGGAAGAAATATTAATAGGGCATAGAGTTGTCTGTCAGAACAGTGCGTGGTGCAAGCATTCTGCCAAAACAAGCTACAAAAGATGCTTTTGTATCGAGTATTCTTAAAGGGACACTGAAGTGAATCTATCAAGTTCCCAGTTTTGCTTTCACTGCGTGGACTGGCTCAAATTAACATGCTTTTCGTTCGGTTGACAAGTCGGTAATTATTTTATTAAGCGCGAAAGAAGTAAAACTACCATGCGCGTTCTGCGGTGGCTGCACCAACTAAAGGCAGTGACGACGGGAGGAGATACACTTGATTGGACGATGTCCAAAGTTAGCATTCAAAAAAGTTAAAAAAAAACATTCATTCAAAAAACATGCTTGACATCCGACGGTATCGTTGGATGGGCATTCTCGATATCTCAGTAATCGTCGTACTACACTTCTGCCATGTTGTCGGCTGTAAACTGCCTAAGATAAGCCTCCCAGGACGGCTTGGAATCGTAGCAATCACTAGCCGAGGACTACTCAGTAGATGAACGCTCTCCGCGTCACCGCAGACGCTCACATGCCATGCGTTTTTTCACCATATTTGGAGTTTGCCTCACTCATGCCTGTATCATAAAAAGCGTGTTCGCACTAGGCCAAGGGCCTGTTGATTCTGGCCTGTGCCCCCTTGCCTCAAGCAGCCCGTGCTTATGGCAACAGCACGCCAACTAGAACTCGCTAGAGCGTCAGTGTCATCCTGCGCGTGTTCGGTGAACTAGTTCGTGGAGCACTGAACGTTACGGCCCAGAAATGTGAACTCAGTATTGAAAACATCGGATGAAAACGAAAAAGTCAACTTACAAAAAACAAAACCAAGTACTATCGATGATTCGAACTTGTGACTTGAAAACTAACGTACCTAGCGCTACAGACTACTCACCCACCAGCCACCGCTGACAGGCCCGGAAATATAGGGTATATAATATATAACCTGTTTAAGCTTTTATTTAGTTTTAGCATTTCAAGCAGCTTAGGCGATATTTGTTCTATAGCGCTCGTGCAGTAAGTGTCCCCCAAATTTCCACAATATCTCACGTCTAGCCATTGCATTTCTTAGACTGAAAAGCTTTCGCAGATGTGTGGTCGTGCTGCTGACCACTGTGCTTGTTCTCCCTGCGTAAAAAAATGTTTCGTGCTCCCTTGTTTTACGCTGTACGGTAAAAGTGTGAGTTGATTTCATTTCCTTTGTACCTATATTGACTTCACTGACTCTAATGACGCCTTCAAGTGGCCTTAGGTTTTACTTTTAGTATACCAGTCAGCGAAGCGTCGAATCTGCGCTTGTGCAGCGCTTGTGTGGAGCAACCTTAACTTGGAGCTAGATAGAGTGTAAAAACAAACAAAGTAAAGAAAAGCACATTCTTTCATTCACAAAACGTGTCGTCGCTTTGTTTCAACTCAGCGAACAAATTGCGACCACCCGTCGGCGTCCGGCGGACTAAACGCTGGGCCGACTGACTCGGCCGGAAAATCGGCGAGCTGTGCAGTAGATCAGTCAAGTCATCTCCTTCTGACGTCACACGAAAACGTCACAGAAAATGGGCAATGATGCAGAGACCAGGACAGTACTTTCGAATTGACTTTTCTACTACATACATTTTCGTAAACGCCCTCATTATGGTCGAAACATAGCCTATGGTCTCCGGACTACAATTTGTATTAGTAATACCGCAATGTTTACAAATCACTTCAGTGTCGCTTTAAAGCTGGAGCTATGCTTCAAGGCATGTTATCAAAAATGCACTGGGGTTTACAGGCGGTGGCGATTCTTCGTGACTAGAAAAATGTAGGACTAGAACCGGAAGTCCGGCGGACATAAAAGTTCTGTATCTTGTTATCCCCTAGACGCCCCCATTACATTTCTGTCCGGAAATATCTGATATTCAACATCCTCAGTACGTCTAAAAGTCCGGCTCAAAAGTATGTCGGACGTCCCTAGGATTAGCAATTCCTTTGCCCCGGGCCAAGCCACGGACGTCTGTAGTACGTCCGCAGGATTCTTGCGGATGTCCGACGCCCGTTTAAATGCTCGACGGATTATGCATGGAAAGCTGTAGTTTTTAAGTATCCAATAATAGTCGAAAAACAGTTTATTAGATCACGTGCCGGCGCGTAGGAACTCGTAATAACAGCGATGCCCGAGAAACGAAAACCTAATAAATATTTTAGCATGCGCGCCCACAACCACGTACAATTGCACACGACACGGAACGGTAAGCAGAAGTAACTTTAAAACAGCATACGTTTGAAGTTTTTATTAAGTTGAAGGCCAGCAGCGATGGCTAGATAACTTTCGACGAATCCCCTATTTTGAGAGGCCCTCTACCCACAGTTGAGTATATAAACAAGAAATTAGAATGGAATGTGCTTTTTATGTATTGCAGTAATTAAAAGTATTTCAAAGTGTGCAAGAAAAACTGCAATTACATTTTCTTTTACGTTGAGCAAATTTATTATACCGTTAAATAATCATAACTGCTTTAAAAATATTCTAAACAATAGAATCTTTTTAATTACTATTTTATACTACATATTGTTAATGTGGACGCATGCAACTTTCCAAGAAAGTGAAGACGAAAGCTTTGTTTGGGGTGCTGTTGATCACCTGTTTGATTTGTGTCGTACGTTTCGGCCGCAGGCGTCACCACTTGGCCAGAGCTCTGGACAGCACCCTCCGGGTCGATCCAACCGCATGCAATTACCATGACCGTGTAGCTGATTTTCTGTTAAAATACCCGTTAAACTCTGCTGCCAATCAAGTAATCACTTGACCAGTCGCCGGTGCAGCACACTCCGATGGTCGTTCTCTGGATTACCACCGGCATTTCTCGATACGTGGTGCGTCACCCTTTTCTGTGCGCTCTATCCCTGGCTCAAGATCTCTACATCGCTTACTCCAACTTTTGTAGCGTAAGCTACACTGGCCGAGGTTGAGCACTTTCGCGTGAACTTTGAAGGGCCATGCTGCGCAAGCACGAGGTGCATGGGATTGGTTTGGATTGGATTTGGATTGGATTGGATAAAATTGAAATAAATTGGAAAATATTCGATTGCATACCAGTCCAATTGGAGTACGGGTGTATAGACAACAATCGCCGGTCTGCGCATTACAGAGGAGTCACGTCATAGCCGCGGCAGACGCACTGGCGCCGGCGCGTGCCCAACTGTTCGCCTTCGTTGCGCAGTAGCCAATTCTGACGCTGCGCGGGGAACCGCTTGATAGCCGTTTCTCGTGGCTTCTGGACAGCCGTGCTTCGAATGCGCGAGGAGCAGAGACTGAACTCGACTGGACCGGACTGGACTAGATTGTGTTGGATTGGCCTGGACTGGACTGGACTAGACTACATCGTACTGAACTGAACTGGACTTGACTGAACTGGAATGGACTGGACTGGATTGAATTGGATTGGATTGTACTGGAAATCGTTTTAGCAGCAGCAAGCATGATAATCAGCTAATCGCAGCCAAAAGTAAACCTAAGAATAACCAGCTGAACCTTAGCTCACGCTACCTATATCCTGGCTTAGACGAGCTAAGCCACTGTTAATTTTTTTCCACCTATTTCTTAACCTTACGTGTGTAATTATAAAACAATGATTTGAGGGTTTCACTTTACAAAAGAACTAAACCTCGGGCCTACGGATCTTGAAACACTGAAAAGTTTTCCTGTTGAGGGTGGAAAAAAGTTTGTGTTATGTGTTGCTCTAGCGGGAAAAAATGATTAGAAAAAAAGTCGTTGTTGCCTCTGCTTATTGGACTTGGATGCACAGTGTTTAAAGTTTCACCGCGCACAAGTGAAATACTTCCTTAGCGTGAACTTATTGCCTAGCCATATCGGAACTCTTCACCCACCAATTCGTGGTATGAAAAAAAATTTACTCGTCATCGTGCTTGCAGTGCAACGTATCATTAATATGTATTATTATAGCGTATTAGAAATCGGGGCATAAAATTTCCCTGCACTAAACGAATTTTTATTCCACTGGTTTACCAGAGGGAATGACAGAAATTGAAACATAAAAAAAGGAAAGTGGCGGGAAGCAAGCGGCTTCATGCACTACAGTATGTTGTACAGGCCAGTCTCAGCAAGAAAGTCCAAGAGCTGCTTGTAAAGAGGACCATGCGTCCACAGGTGAATATCGGGAGGATGGCCAGTGCGATGCCCTGGGACTACCATGGGCCGGATTGAGGCTGATTGAAGTCCTGGACAAGTCCCCAGGAAGTGGTCCAATGTGACTTCCGCAGCGAAAGCAGGGCAGTCGGGGCAGTTTGCACAAGTCACTGTAGAAGTCCATGTTGCACGAACAGCAGGCGTCCGTGCAACGCCCAGGCGAATTCTCCGGAGCATGACTTCCTCATGTCGGGTTAAGCCACCAGGAAAATCGGTCCCACGCGGAGGAAGAAGGGCACATGTGGAGCACAGAAGATACTTTTTGGTTAGAAGAGCGTGCTGCGGGGACAGCTGTAGAAGCGGTAGCGGGTACAGAACTTGCGGAATATGAGCAACCAAGTCTGCCTCGACGTGAGTGGGCCTGCTACAACGGGTCCTGAGGATGCGAACAGGGCACGGGGACAGTTTCAGTATCCGGTGCACCTCGCAAGTAATGTCTAATGTGCTCTCAACCCGCCGTATCTCTCCAGTAGCCTGAGTTGAATCTGTGTATATGATAAGACAAGACGGTGGGGCAACGCAAAGACGAGGGCCTGGGCACAGAAGCCATCACGGATGGCGACCAGCTCAGCTCCAACCGAAGGAAGTGGTGCATCCATTGCATGGGTGCATTACAGACGGCATAGCCGTGCAAACTAGGCTCGTGTGGATGATGCCATTGTATACCCCTGCCTATACATAGGCCTGGAGGCCATCTGGTGTGTCGATCGGGAGGGGTGGGTTGTTCTGCTGGAGTGGCTGAGTACTTTTTATACGTCCGAGGGGCTTGTTGTCGGTAGCCTGTGGACGTTGCTTTGGCGGTGGCTCAGCTGGACGGAGTAACAGAGGTGATGCGGGATCACTGTAGTGCCCTAGTGCGGCGGCGTTAGGAATCGAATTAATTTTTAGAAGACGAGCCGAACGACGCTTGTGTACAAGTTCGTCCAGTGTTTAATTTTTGCCTCCGCTTGAAGGGCCAAAATGCACGTCATGCGACGAAGGACAGTGATCACTCGGATTGCTTCCCTGTTTGCGGTTTTCAAGCTATCCAGTTTCGCAAAGTGAGAAGGTGTAACTGGGCCTGATAGACGATACGAGGCGGAAAGACTGAACGCTCTAATGCACGCAGGACACTGGAGCAGGCACCCCCTGACTTCTGTTCGATGCGGCGAAACAACCGCAGCATGCTGGAAGATTTTTATTGAGTGGAACAGGCTCATGAAGCTACCGAACCTGCTGCACTTATTTCCTACCTCACTACACGCATATGAACAGCGGTATCCAGGGGTTCGCTATTGAAAGGCAGGTATATTGGATTCTGCGACAACTGCTGTTGGCGCCTACGATTGGTGACTGACATAACGGTAGTCTTTGTAGGGGAGAGATGAAATCTAACAATTGACCACCACCATGAGGTAATATCCAAGGAGTCTGCAGTCCTGCCTGTGGGCGGTGAAGTTCATTGTGTACCGAGTACTCAGAGCACACAACTCATCGGCTGCATATACAAGGAAGAAAGTGCCCGGTATTTAAGCAAGCTTCCATATCAAAGGCAACATTGTCACGTTAAACAGCACAGTAGACTGCATGGAGCCTTGAGGCACGCCTTCCCCCTAAACGAAGTGCCTGCACGCTTTCCTTTCCAAAGCGGCTGGAGAAAACGCTGCTCTGCAGAAAAGACGCCACGAAACGACATACTGCTGGTTGAAGGAGGATCCCCTGTAGAATAACGAATATTGAAGAGTGGCGCACGTTGTCCTAAGCATTTTGGACGTCGATCGCCAGGATCGTGCGGATTTTGTTGTATCTGCCATCTAAGAGCACCATAGATCAGGAAAATACTAGGCCATCTTCTGTGCCCGAGTGCGCACGAAACCCAATCTGAGCTGGGTGGTACCATCAGTAGAGCTCTAGCCACCATTTAGGAATCGTGGCTAGCATCCGTCCAAGCAGCATGCAGAGCGTCGATGTTAGTGCAATTGGAGAAGGTTACTTAGACAGTCAGGGTGCTTTCCAGGTTTTGGGATGGGCACTACTTCGGCACGCTTCAAGGTTACCGGAACGTCACCAGAGGTCCTGGTAGTGTTCAGCCAGTCGAGTAGCCCATGCAGACTTGAACCATCGATGTTCTTGAACACTTCGTATGTCACACCGCCCCGGCCTGGTGCTGTGCGCAACTTTGCCTTGTCAATCACCTCTAGAAACTCAGCCATGGTGAATGGTGCTGGAATCCCGTCAAGGTCTTCCTGACTGAGAGGCGAACCAGCCTATGGCGGCAGAGTAGGTGAGCAGGAAAATGGTGATGGAGCTAGGTCGTAGTTTGGAAAGAACTCATTAGACACTTGTGGGCAAACTGCCACAGAATACAGCCCAGACGGAGAGGCACACAGTTCCAGCCAGGTTTGGGGGCCGTCCACCGAGCTCCAT
Organism: Haemaphysalis longicornis; assembly: GCA_013339765.2. NCBI lineage: Eukaryota > Metazoa > Arthropoda > Arachnida > Ixodida > Ixodidae > Haemaphysalis > Haemaphysalis longicornis. The sequence goes on from CM023452.1 coordinate 22,116,079, forward strand.
ATGACGAAAAGTGCGCCAGATAGACGGGTTGGTAGAGGATGGCCCAAGGGAGGGGCACCAATCAAGCCACCATCGCCAAGATAGACACTTCGCATGGCGGAAGCTGCAGCCGTAAGACGGTGCGATGAGGTACGCAATTCTGGATTTGATGGCCAGTTCCCCTCGCCGGTGATCAGCCCCCAATGTAAGAGATGTAGGCCTGGTGTTCGCTTGTTTCCTTCTATCCAAGAAGTCCCCTTAAAATCACGAAGGGCGGCACGTAGCACATACAGGGGATCAGATGTGTTTTCAGGAACTGAAGTGTTCACACTTCTGTGAAACTATTCCCAGTCTTAGACACAGCACCGGTGGCCATGCGGACTTTTTACAACAAGATCCAAGCCAACGCGGATGGAATGATTATCACTGCCTCAGCAGCCCAGCTCCAAGTTCTCAGACACAGGGTGTGCCCGAAGCCATCACGAAAGGTTTGGGGAGTATGATGGGCTGCGCGTGCGGCCTCCTCGACGAGTTCGAATGTCAACTGAGTTAAGGAGCAAAAAGTGAGCATACGCGTCCAACACGAAACCTCCGCGTGCGCTTCAGTAGGTATATCCCCGAGTCGGATGCGGTGTTTTGAAATATCCACCTGCTAGCACTGCGCACCACGGGTGCGCGCGAAGGGGGTTTTCAATCCAACCCAGAAGCAACGTGGGTGAACTCAGCCTGGGCCGGCGCACGTACCACGACACCAGTATGATATCAGTTTGAGAAAGGCGCCCTAACACCGCCACTACCTCCGGCCATTCATTGCATCGCTGTTGTTACTTCACCGTAATCTGTGGGTAGAAGCTGGCGATATAGATCGTCAATGTAGCACTGTGAATGAACCTCCTTGCTGGAGGTTCATTCACAGTGCTACATTGACGATATGGAAGGGTGGGCGAAATACAGGCGTTGAATACGGAAAGATACGGAAAAGAGTTGGTCGATACTTTCGTTGCTGTCGATGTACCTGCCCCACTTGAGGTATGCCTAATAGTGTATTTTCGCCTTTTATCGACAGCACCACCCTGCAACGCTGATGGCGTATATATGAATAGTACATCTAATATTTCTCTGTGAACGAAACGCATAAGGTTTTTGCAATACATATCAGCAGCACAATGAAAACATTGCGCTTTTCACTGGGTGGCTGTCAGGAAAAGTCGATGCAGAACGGGATTGTTAGATGTTACTGTACGCTTTTAGCAATTAGCAAGTTTATATTAAACTGGGAAACAGCGCTTTAAACGAGGACAGTGAAGAAGAAGATACAGACACTAGCGCTGACTATCAACTGAGCAATATTTTATTGCTTGCGGAAATATAAAAGGAAGAAATACAATGACGTCACATGCGTGAAAAAGAAAACACAAACAACTACAAGGGCGCATCTGCTATGCCAAGATAACTCGAAATTACATGTTTAAGTACACACGTTCTTTCTGATACAGAGCTACGGAAGGGGTGCTCACGCATTCTTCACCACGCTGGGCTATCTGCCACGCCTCGTAGATTTCGCGTGCGCGTTTGTCGCGGAACCTCTTGAGTATCTTAGTTTCTTCCAAACGCGGGAAGCACTTACAGGCCTTGCAGGCCTTGCAGTGCGTTGCCAAGTTGCTTCCTGTGCCGGGTTTAAGGGAGTACGCAGGCTCCTTTAGGCGCTCGTCCAGGCCACGCCCGGTCTGCCCCACATACACACGACCACATGCTAGGGGCACCTCGTATACGACGCTGTCGCGGCAAGCCATGAAGCGCTTCGCGTGCTTTGTCATGCATCGCACATTTTTGCTCCCTGGCGAGTTCACCTTAGCACACAAACTTCAAAGTTTTCTCGTGGCCGAGAACACTGTCCGAACACCTGCTTTTTCGGCGACCTTAAAAGCGGCACAGGAAGCAACTTGGCAACGCACTGCAATGCCTGCTAGGCTTGCAAGTGCTTCCCGCGTTTGGTAGAAACTAAGATACTCTAGAGGTTCCGCGACAAACGCGCAGGCGAAATCTACGAGGCGTGGCAGATAGCCCAGCGTGGGGAAGAATGCGTGAGCACCCCTTCCGTAGCTCTGTATCAGAAAGAACTTGTGTACTTGAACATGTAATTTCGAGTTATCTAGGCATAGCAGATGCGCCTGTGGTTTGTTTGTGTTTTTCTTTTTCTTTTTCACGCGTGTGACGCCATTATATTCTTCCTTTATATTTCCGGAAGCAATAAAATATTGCTCATTTGATAGTCAGCGCTAGTGTCTGTGTCTTCTTCTTCGCTGTCCTCGTTTAAAGCGCTGTTTCCCAGTTTAAATATGAACCAACTAGCCCAAACCCACACTTTAGTTAAGTTTATATTAGGTTTTAGAATATTTCAATATACACAACACTATTTTTAACGTGCAAGCTGTAGCGTAATAAATTTGATGACTCGCTAAGTTGTAGTCAGCGCTGCTCCAGAAGTAGTGTTGAAAAAAAGCAAGCGAAAAAAAGCCCCCCTTTCAGTCACGAACTATATTCACTGCAGAAATTTTTTTTACTTTGAGGTTTAGCCGTGTCAAGTGCCTAGAGGTAAGAAAAAAAGTTCCGTCTCTCTAGAATACTTATTATGCAAATGGCGTGGCATCCTAATAAGGAGACACTATTACTCAGTCCTGCTTTCCTCTATAAAAATAATAAATATCCGGAGGCAGCTTACAAAGACAAAGGTGAAATAATAATTTCTGCACATGGAAGAGGTGTTTTTAGACTTTATAAATGTTTTACGCCGCACCAAAAAAGAGAACTTAGGACGGCAACACACCGGAGCTCCCACAAAACTTGGTGGCGTCCATTTTTAACGAGGCTTGTAAGTGCGGTTCCGCCATACTACATCACATGGTGCTACCTTTCACTTCCCTTGGTTTGTTGCATCAGCCGCACCGCTCTCCAGCACGAACACTTTTGGCTTTCACGAGGAAAACGACCAAGAAAGTCGAGTATCCATATGGAGACACGGTGACTGAAAGGGCTAGATATCATTCTTTTAATGCTTATACTACTACATCATCATCGTCGTCGTCATACTAGATCATCTTTATACAACATACAGAACGATAATTCTTCCTTATGTTTGCGGGAAGTTTACTAACCTGTAGAACATCTGTAATGGAGTTACAACTAGTACGAAATAATTTTGAGCTTGTGGAGAGGTGCTGTTCGGGAATCCTAATTAAAGGAAGCGAGTGGTGCCAGTAAAAGATGAATACCTGTGTCCTCTGACGTTTTAAAACAACGTCCTCTTTTCGAGGGCACCTTGAAACTCGCGGCACATGTTTTGAACTTTACAAAGAAACCTTAGTGGTATGAGTAATGACAAATATTAATGCAGTAGACTCTCCATAAATGGAATTTCAAGGCACCGAAAAGATTAGTTCTTTAACAGGAATGCCAGTCAGTGTAAGAGGTGTGCAAAAGTGTAAATTTGTATGCGAATGCACTCTTGATACCATTCCATAAAATCGTAAGCATTAGAAGGTAAATGCAGCTGATAGTTCTTCAGAGAACAAGAAAAGTACAAGAGGTTTAGGCACAACATTGACAAAGTTTATTTAACAACATTAGGTTACATGAAGATACATGAAAGATACATGAAAATGCCTCAGAGAACCACCTTCGTAGTCAAGAATTGCGTCATTTCTTTTCTTATGTAGGCGCCCGGTGTGCACACTTCAGGCCTCGACTTCACGAGTGCTTACGAGCCACCGAACTTAGAAGACGGCAACGCGGTAATGAAGAGCGAATAGCACCACGATGGCACGAACGAGGCGGCAGGCTCTAAGCCCTGTAACCTCGGTGACTTGAATCGCGCCAAAACGACTAGAATACCTGTGATGTTGCATTCTTCGCGCTAAAACGGCTGACGACTAAGGAGACAAGGCCTGCGAGACCAACAAGGCTTAGAAAAGAAAACAAAAACCAAACAGCTGGAAGCGGAAAAAGCTGGGTTCGAAAAGAAGTTCTAGTTTTGGTTCCACCTACACGGTGAGGCGGAAATTTTATTTCTAATTATCGAAACATCTCAACACAAAAACCAACCAACTTACAGGCTACAGGTCCGTCTAAGCGGCAATTCCGTTTGGGCGAATTCGTTTACCGTGATTCTATTATATGTCGAATTTAATGGTAAATGGATAAGCAGAACCATGGCTCTTTAACGTACAGTGAGATCCGGTTACAACGAACTCGAACAGATCATGAAAATCGGTTCGTGTCATCAACAATTCCTCTTAGCAGACGTTTTTCGCACTGTTTGTTTAAGGAGCAGGGTTCTCACCAGAAACGTTTGAGAAATGAACAGATGAAGACCGGCAATGAGGTTGCCAAGCACATACTGATAAATTACAAGACACCACCCATTCGAGCGCAATCACACAATGGGAAGACTGCGAGAGAGTATACTACTTTGCCCCCGACATCATACTTGCAGCCTCCGATTTTGCAGTTTGGCCGAGTTGTGTATGACCACATCACACGGGTAGCTCGCAATATCGGGACCTTTAACCACCAAGTGAATGACACAGACCACTGCCTTCTCTTTGAGGCGATTCCTCAGTTGTGTTTTCATGAGTTTTACCGCGAACCCGGCCAGTTTTAAAATATTTGTTTCTGACTCGTTAGGATGTGCGGCCTCTTGCCACCGGCGTCCTTGCTTTCCCATAACAGCGCGTTTGTGAAAGCGGGACTGTCGCGCTTGTAGCTTTCACTGCATGGGCACAAAAAGAGTTTCGTCAGTACAGCAAACGTCACGCCCGCGAGGTGGTGGTGGTGGGCGGGTGGTCATAGGAGTTTGCAACTGGCGGTGGGGTGGGGAAAAACCACTGCCTCCCACAGTGGGATAACCCTGGCTACAAGAGAGCAAGAGTGTTGCTCGTCCTAGCCGTAAAATTTGTCATTACCAAGTTATTCAAAATTAGAGCGCTCTGTATAGGTAAACGAATTAAATATATGCATATAATAAAGAACGCCCGACTAAATGATTCCCCACGGCTCAGCCGAAACTGCTGCACAAAGATTTCAAATTCAGGTAGTATATTTATGTCAGGGTGTATGGACGTACTATAGGGCTGGAGTTTCAAATAGTGCATCGGGAAATGACTAGAGAAGAAAAATTGAGGTTTTCAAAAATCTGAGATCATCTCGATCGCTCTTTGAAAGTGGTGTTTCCTATTATTGTAACACTTGGGAGTCTGAAAACGTGTTTCAAGGGCCTTGCCCTAAAAAACGCCTATTGTGTGGATCTCCATTGCGGAAAGAATAGCGTGTTCTGCACATTCACCAGTACATATTCGACCGAATGATATATATGATGATGATTTCAGGTTTAATTTGTAAAAAAGGCACTAGATTAAGAATTTTCTAAGAAAAATGGTGTATAGGGCCATGTTAAAACCTAGTGAGTATACTAAGAGAAAGGGTACCTATATAGGGTCACATTAAAACACAGTGAGTGCAGGCACCTAAGGTGTAAAGCCTCAGGTCCCGCCACTGTTTTGCAACACGTCATGAGCACAGGTGAGGTTATGGGCAATAAGATATGTGTTTTAAAAAATCTACGTATGCAAGGTAGCTGAAAAATTTTTTGTAAGAGAACATGGGATGGTCGGCAAGAAATAATGAAGGGTGCAAGGGAATATTATATGTGTAAACTTCTTTAAAGTGACGTTTCCTTTCAATGTTGCACATCTTGCATTCGATAAGCGCATGCAGGACAGATAGCTGCCCTCCACATCGATGGAACTGTGGCTTGTTTGTGTCAGTCAACAGGTATAAATGTGTGATGTGTGTGTGGCCGATTCTAAGTCTGCATAAGGCCACTTCTATTGATGTAGCATGTTTCTCAGAGGGAGTTTTTCGATTTTAGGTTTAATGACATGTAATTTGTTGCTTATTTCTTTACCCCACTGTTGTTGCCAGTGCTCTCGCAGCTTCCTTCTCACATAAGGTTTGAGGTCTTGATATGGAACCAGCTTAATATATATGCTTTCACGAAGGGCAGCAGCTGCAGCATTTTGGTCAGCGGCTTCATTTCCAGCAATGCCACAGTTGCCCGGAACCCAGCACACTGTGACAGCAATCTTGAGACTATAAGCCGAGTACAGAGCTCCTAGAACAGCATTAAAAGTTGGGTTTTACTAGCCTTCAGAGATGAAAAGCTTTGTAACAACACTCAGTGAGTCGGTGTATATAACTGAGCTCTTAATATTGTTTTGGAGAATGTGGTTCAAAGCTAGCAGGATACCATATGCCTCTGCAGTAAATATACTTGTGTTCATGTTCATTGTTTTGGACAAAGTGAATATGGGGCCAATTGCACCACAAGACACCGCTGCAGAAGTCTTCGAGGCATCTGTGTAGAATTCAGCTGCCTTGTATTTGTCTCTGAGTGACAGAAAGTGCTGAGTAATAACAAAGTTTGGCACATTTTTTTGCAGTTCTCTGAAAGACATGTCACACTGAATTGGGCAAATGTCCCACGGAGCAACCAACTCATGAATGGAGGTGCAGTAAACTTCAGCAAGAGGAACTTTTAGGTCCTATGAGAGGCGTGACCCTACCAAAGGGAAGGGTGGTGACCGAATGATATATAGGATTTGAGTTTGATGTTCAATATTGCGGAGAGTGTAACAAAAGCCATTTTATAAATGTCTCTGTCGCACGTCCTTAGCAGACTGGGAATATTTTTTGAAACTACATACCCAATGGCATGAAAAGGACGTCCTACAATAAATATACACTCCTAGCCAAATTGATGATTCCAAAGCTTTCAAATTTCGTTAGTATATTGCTATCATGGTGCACGTTCTCACTGCACGGGCTAGAGTTTTGTTTGCAAAATAACACCTCCGAGTAAAAATGCCTAAAATACTCTCAGTTGATGCCCCGTTATATCGTAGGACAATTCATACGCAAACAAATTTTTGTTTTTATCGATAGGTGCTTCTGACGTCTAAAAACTGCTGTACGAGCTTTTGCTAGCACACAGCTATAGGAAAAACTTTTAATGGGTCAAATTACGAGATTTGAGTTTAAATTCGTTCATGAAAATAGTTTGCTTGGAAATATTATTCATTTCGATACACAGAAGAAAAATCCAGGATTTTGAGGAACAGATGTGTAAAAGGGTAAGCGGTTCTTTTTTTTTCGAATTAGTACTTGTCCCCTTGAGTGAAAATTAGATAACATGGGTAAGGCACACCAGGTGACGAGGTTCATGAAAGGGAACGAGCGGCAGCGTTAAATAATGGCCTCTTGAGTCTGGACACTGTGCCATAATTTGTGTCAATAAAACGCACAATTTCCTTAATGCTGCTGATTTTGTTACTAATTCCACCTGCTTCTCAAATGGATGACGGTGCCTCGAATCGGCTCGCAAGTTCCCGTTTGCGGCAGCTGCTCGGATTCATACTGTCGACTGCACGAGTGTGAACTCGTAGCTGTGTAAAGTATACAGATGCCGATATCACGGTAGGCGTGAAAGTGGCGCTTTAGCTAACGCAAGAATTGACGTAGTGCCAACCAAATAACTCATCAAAATTCGTGTCTTTCCCGCTGAAACCCAAAGCAGTATATGCCGAAATAGTTTTGCCAGTAATGCGCGGACGCTAGATCCCCCCGACGAGCTCCTTGTTTATTCCCTGGGAAGTCTGTTTCCAAGTATAATTTAAAATATTAGTGTGTATTTTTTACGTTAGCCAATACGAGCTGCTTGCTTGCCTTCCATTTTTTTGGTTTAACGCCTTTTTGTCTTAGGGTATGTCCTCTATCATCTGTAGGATTTGTCAGTTTTTGATGAGCTTTCCTTCGTGGTCATTGTGACCTGTCTTATTGCCAACTTTATACAAAGGGGCTTTTTTTTTAATCTTGCCTTTTTGCTTTTCAGGGCTTTTCGAAGGGGGTCGTCTATTCTCTGGCTGAATGCTCTGCTGAATGCGCGGTGGCGCTTCACATTGCATATTGCGTAGGGGCGCCAATCAAAAGTGCGCAATACTAAGACAAAAGTGGACGCCACTCACTGACACTCACTTAAAACACGCACTTATTCGTACTCACGTTTACTACTCACACTCACTAATCGCACTGTTTCACGTTCATGCTCCTTTCTCTTCTCGCCTTCCCCCACTCGCACGCATTGGCGCTTGCACTCACTACTCGTCGTCACCACTCGCACTCAATGACTGTAACGCTCACCACTTGTCATCACTACTCATCCTCAGACGCGATCGCTTTTACCACTCGCCCGACCACTCGCACTCTCTGCTCTCATGCTCACCATGGCCACCTCCATCACACTCGCTCAGTGAAGCTACCACTCTTCATCACCACTGGCACTGACTCGCACTAATGCTCACCACTCGCATTAGACACTCAAACTTATTCGCACTCAGGCTCATCATTCCGGGCCACTCACAATCACTGGTAGTCGAACTCACCACTCGCCTCCTCATCTCACACGAACTTGCAATCGCACTTACTGCAGCCCTCTCCACCTCCACTCCCACTCATTCCAAGCTCACTAATGGAAACGGCAACTTCGAGTTATGTTTGTAAACCAAATAAATCATTCCATCCAGTCAATATCTCCAATGCGACCGCATTGATAACAATACCGAAAGGACATGGCTACGTGAACCGAGAAAAATAATTTCAATATTTACGAGCAAATCTCCACATTCTCTATCATGCATGCCGTAGTGGAAGGATAAGACATAATTTTGAATTCCTTGGGATTTTATCATGCGCCGAAGTCTCCCCACGTGCGATTTAGTTTTTTACTTCCATAAAAAAACTGCCGCTGCAAGCGCAGCTGCACCCAAGTGGTCGTGTTCTGCAGTTCACCGCCTTAGTGACTGCACTACAACAGCGAGTAGAAGTGAGGGATATGCCCATAGATGCATCGCCCGAAGCTGGCAGGCAGACACACATACAGAGAAAACTACCGTGCACATTGTCGGGCTTTATAGCAATCGGCGGAACTGCCTGTAATCAGACTGCAGAACCAACCATTCTGCCCTACAAGCTGTAGGTGGGCAACTTGCGGAAACCGTACGTGAACAAACACCAGGAACTATTCACTGCTGATGCTACTTTACGGATTATGAGCAAAGATCTGAGTTGCCGCCGGACATTAAAATATTGCACATTAAATCGGCGTGTAGTCAAGGCAAGCCTATATTGTCTTAGGGGTTATATTGCCGTAGAGCTACTCGAAATGGCAAATCAGCCAGCACTGCGCGATGCTCCCTCACTCACTCACTCTCTCACTCACTCATTCACTCACTCACTCACTCACTGACTAACTCACTCACTCGCTCACTCATTCAAACTCTAGCTAAACCCAATGGCGCCATTACAAGGAACTGCGCGTACACTCTAATCTGGGTATAATAGATGTGCACATTTTCAAACAGTTGTAACCTATAATTTATAAGGTACAAAAGTAACCTATACCTTAGTAACCATTATATACGTATACACATAAGGGTAGCTTAGTTATAGGTTACTTTGCAGCTCTCGGCATGTATGTCTTTATATAGGTGACATCTACCGCCGTCCAAGGCCACACACCTGGAAGGTGTCATGTTGCGTGCCACGCGCGCTTTCGCCGGCGCCGCTATGGCGAGACCCCGAAGGCGCCTTTCCGGCGTGGTAAACAAATATCGCGTTAGTGGAAGACGATATCTGCGACCATGCTGTCCATTGAGCCGTTTAAACTCGGGAAGCCTCCGGTGTCTTTCGTTCGTCTCTTGAATAAACTGCCGGCCACACGGCTGTGGCGAAAACAGAAGTTACTTTTATAATTCCTAATATTGCAGTGCCAGAAAGCTTGAAAATGTTCTCTTAATATATGCATTGCATTACTTGTTCGATAATCGTTACCCAGATTGTCACACAAAAATCTTCGCGAGTATTGGCAACGCTTCAGTCTTATAAACAGGCACAACTAACTTTGATGTTTGCATCAGCTTTCTGCCGTTTAAGAAACGAGCATCAAACATGCATGATAGTTTTTTTGGTAAATTTTGGGCATGAATTTGAAATTTAGTTAAACAACATTAAGCTTTAGTGGAACAGAGCGGTAGTGGAAACATGCACTTGATAGCATACTTCAAAAGGATGCCAGAGTTATGATAACATAACCTTAAGCCAAAAATTCTTGTCTGACAACTTAGGTCATGATTATCAAAAAAGAATTGCAGTACATGCACACATGCTCGCACATTCAAAGAGAGCACATGTACAGAAGTTTGGCATCAGTAGTTTTGAACATTTACATTTATTATTATGAAACACCTGGGGGGGTATTTATAAAAAGCAAAGCTGCGAATAACCCTAATGTTATTATCATCCCTTAATGAGTATTAGACGAGTACGGATTCCTGGGCGAATCGGTGTTTCCTATATTGCTTTAGACTTTCAGGTAAAATTTGGTTTACTCATGTATTCTTAGTAAACCTATTTAATAAATGTTGCGTGAACAGATTCACAAACATGTTAAAATATACAGATTCTTTACTCAATATTTGCGCGGATATATGCAAAGTATTTTGAATTGTTTGGATACTGCCACTGCACAATTTCAGACGAATTCGAATTCGAGCTAAATTTATGAGATGGTTCTCAGAGGTGCACTTTCCCAGTCCAGCGTTATTGCCATCGTTCTGCACAGAAAAACCGTAGAATGTGGGAAAGTAGAAAGAACATTTATTACAAATTCACTGCTTCATACAAAACAGTGTTTATGGGTATGTTCGCTACACTCTCCGTGTCACTCAGAGCCTAATATTACACTTGGAATTCACTCGTCTTTGCGAATCCATCTTTACGCTTTCCTCTTAGGTTCCTCTTTACAGTTCCACCTGAGTTGTAATTCCCACGCTAAGTTGTCCTTTTTTATGCAGCGATAACAAGTTTCTTGGCCGATTTCAATATGTCTTTTGAAGAAACTTTCAATGGTATCTATAATTTCCTGCATGAAAAAAGACACTTAACAAATTCAGAGATAAGCCTCGCAATTTATGTAGTACACAAGGCACAAAATCACGGCACGCTGACGATTTCCCGAGTTCATGTGAATAACTTGTTCCCTGTTGCCATAGACGGAGGTATATATTTGAGGGGCCGTCACTTGAATTTCCCCATCTTGAAGAGCCGTCTACAAAAATTTCAGAAAAAGAACAAAATCCAGTGCAACCATAAGCCCCTCACACCAAACCACAGGCATGCGAAGTACAAAAAATATATTGCACGAAAATGAAGACGCAGACCAGAGAATGCAATGAAAGGCCACACCAGAGATGGAGTGATTTACGACCCATTAAATAATTTTACATCATTTCAGAGAGCGTTACACAGAGTAATTTGGCCGCATTGTTCAGAACAAGCGAAGCCACTGTAGTCATACCGGCCAACCTTCCCGAATTTTAATCGTGGCGTGTTCCAGTTTATCTTGCGCAATATTTCCGCATGCTCACCCAGAACAAGCAGAAACTTTGGGCTACGAGATAAACTGGGGTGCCGCACATACATTTGCAAAATAGAAAACAAAAATATTTCCGCGCCTTTATGTGCAATCACTAGTATACGCAACAGAGCGAACGTCGCACTAAACCAAGGAAACGTGCTTTCACAATGCTGACGCCGTCTGCGTCAAATTTTGGCTGTACCTAAACATCCGCCTCCCCTCTAGTAATGGCAGATTGATTTTGAAGAAGTATCCCATGTGGAAGCCGAAACGTTTTTCATTTCAGTAAAGTGTTCTTATCGATGGTTTCGTCCTCGGCTATTAGTAAAAAGAAATCGCCAATATACTTCATCCAGATGTGTTGTGAGAGCAGACCATCTAGAACTTGCACCGATATTCAAGTGCCATTTCCAGGAGGTCTGTACCTGTAATCACTCGAAGAGGTATTTGGGGTAAAATGCAATAGGCTTTACAGCTGGCCAGGTGGTGTACGTTCATAATGAAAGAACACCGCAAAATTGACAAAACGACGCAATGAACAGAACACAAGCACTCACTAACAACTAGAGCTTCTGAAAGAGCTCTTTGTTGTTATAAGAGCTCTTTTCGAAAAAGGACCCGCCGCGGTGGCTCAGTGGCTAAGGCGTTGCGCTGCTGAGCACGAGGTGGCTGGTTCGATTCCCGGCCGCTGCGGCCACTTTTCTGATGGATGCGAAAAGTAAAAACGCCCGTGTGTACGAGATTTCGGCGCACGTTAAAGATCCCCAGGTGGTCAAAGTTAATCCGGAGCCCTCCACTACGGCGCGCCTCATCGCCTGCGTTGCGTAGGCGCGTTAAACCCCCACAATCAATCAATCTTTTCGAAAAAGAGCTTTTTCTTGTTGGCTCTGCAAAACTGCTTATCTTATATAATAGCTAGAGTTGCTGAAAAACTACAAAGCTCCATGCTGAGGACATCGTTATGTAAATTCATAACGTACATATGTAGTAACGAACTGCTAAAAAGAGTAAACATGAGGCAAAATAAGATACGAAATATAACATCAAAGCACTTGAAGAAAGGCCTCGCATTTTTGTAAGTGAATCCAACTTTTTCCTGAGCAGGCCTGGTTGCCATCTTTACAAATAAAATTTGAATTATGTGTTTTAGTTATTGCATTTTCATACCGTTGTTTCCACTGAAATCAGACTTCTTTTCAACTTGTCTTATACGCAGGGGAGTCCTGGTTGTCAGCTCAATGAACACTGACTGCAAAAAAAAAAACAGTAGTGCTGATAAGTCATAGCATAGGTAGCCAGATGCAACCACAGTTTTCGAACAGCCAGGAACCGATGAGGGTGCAGCACCCAGTTTTACACCTGCACCTGACTCTGTGTAACTGGGCCAACCCATCCTAAAACCAAATTCGTCACAATTTCTGTATCATCAAAAAACAACAATCAAGCAGCATGAATGCTGCCTCATACATACCACCATTCTGTAAAGTCGCTTTACTGCACTACACTAGGATCCAACGAAACAACCATTTGCCCTGCAATACCACGCGAATACATAAACGACTCATTTGTGCAAATCTCAATAATGAAAATAGCCCGCTATCTCAAAATCACTAACACCAAATTCACCCACTCAAGGAATAGACTGACAAAAGTGAAGAGTGTTGTGCATATGAAAACTGTTTATTGTGCGGTAAGGCAAACTTTCACAAAAAAGAGGCTTGTGCTGGACAAAAGTGAATTTAGAAGTTTCGGGCAGCATTTAGTGGGCTACGTTTCTGCAACACAGACATTGTGTTTAACCGGATATATTCATAAAAGACCGATAAACTAGATACAATTACGAGTATATGCAGCGAGAAAAATGAGCATTTCCCGACGGCTGAAACAAAATGATAATACCCAATGAATAGCACGATAATATAAGAGTGTAATGGGAAAAAAAAGTCAATTATTCAAACAGCTACCTGTTAATTACAATGGCCAATAACTCGTCAAGTGCGCCCGATGCAGCCAACAGCGTAAACAAAACGCTCAACACATAACGAAGGCGCGCAAATAGAACAGAAAGCAAGTCACGAGCGCCGTTATCTGTTACAATGTATGCGCTTTCCCGATCGTCCGGTCTAATCTGACGCAACGAACGCGAGCCCGTGATTTCATTCAATTGCCGTTGCGGACAACAGAAAACGTCCAGCGAAGCAACCAGTCAGGTAACGAAAATCCCTCTCGAATGCTGCAATTTCCGATTGAAAAGTCCCCAGCGAAAAGGTACATCCAATTAAATTACGAATGCCGTTACGGGAATATACTCACCGAGTTCGCTTTCACTGGCGCCGGGGCATTGGTCCAACATGCGAACTTGATGCTGGTCGTAGAAGAACGGGCCGTGTAGAGCTGCCAGTCACAAATGGGCTCGCCGCAGCCTCCGCGACTCACGCCGACAAACAAAACTTGTAACAGCAATCCTCGCCTAATTGAAGGGATATCACGGCGGTAAAAAGGCTCGAGTCGCGCGAAAACGCGGCCACCGGGCCTGTGGGCGCCGCCATTTCTCTGTATCCCGTCATGCAATGGAGAAATCAACGGCCGCCTTGAGAGAAGGCGCGACGATCATCTTTTATAGGTTACAGGGCGTTTTATAGATTACTACGTAAAGGTTACATTTCCGATTTTGTTGAAATAACCTATAAATCACTGACGTAACCCTCACACCGCTTTTACATTTACGCCTGTAAACCATAAAATGGACTGGGATAAAAGAAATATGAATTTTGCTCCATTGTAACCTTTATACTATAGGTTACTTCAGTTTAGGAGTTTCATGACGGGTTACCAGGATTAGAGTGTACGAGTGGATAGCGAAAGGGCAGCAGGACAGCGAGACGTCCTTGGTATAAAGAGCCTACAACCTACAGGGCAAGAGAACTCATTATGGGAGGTTTTGCCCATCGCGCGTGTAGCGCGACGAGTGCTCTCGGCACGCGTGGGTGGTGAGTGGGGCTAAGCACTCGCGACGGATGAGTGGGGTTCTGTGCAAGTAGCGCTCGCCTTCGCGAGAGGGGAGCGAGGCTCGCAACGAGTGGCACTCGCGCTCACGGGTGATGAGAGAGCTCACCGCGACTGGCGCTCGCACTCACTCGCACACGCCCATATGAGTCCGAAACGATGGCGAGGTTCACTCACGACGGACTATTGAGCGTGGTTTGTGTGAATGCGCTCGGAGTGAGCCTGCCGAATTAGGGTGTCGCCATTTAGAGTCATGTTTTTATGGACGTACTTTTTATGCTTTCTTCGAAGAAACACCTGCCAGCTGGTCGATTCTGATGTTGGGTAGCAATTATACGAACCACGTTTAAATTTCGCAGGCGCCACTTCTTTTTTTATGTGGTGCGCAAAGCTTCAGCGTATACTCCTCTAAATTCACGGTGCCATCATCTCTCGTTGTAAAAGAACGAACGAAGGGGACGTCAAATATAGAGGAGATCGAAGGAAGAGACATTGAGAAATTGACGTGGGTGCCAGCCGGTACCACCGAAGTATAACCGGTAAGTGCATTATTCCTCATCGGCAGCGACGAGCTACGCGAAAGTCGAGAGAATGTCGGGGCCACAGAAATGCTCTGAACGCGGCGACAAGCTACCAAATACCGCCTGAGTGTACCTAAAAGCTTAGTGCGTTCGCTGGTACGGAGATCAGTTCGTGGGACGCAGCAGGTATGCCCCGTCACCCAGAAGACTGCAGATCACCCTGCGCACAAATTTCGCAATAGAGAGTACCGTAATATTCGAGAAAACGTTTTACAGTCGTTGGTCTTACTCAAAACAAAATTCTTGTCATCACTTCGGTTATCTATTTATTAAAAATGTTTGCTATACAGCCGCAATTTTTAGTAGTTTTGTTCCGCTTAGGTCTGTTCTGCCCCAGGTATTCCACGGTTCGAAGGCCAGAGGTTTGGTCCCTTTTATGCCGGTTTATGTCGCTTTTCTTGAATATTTTTGGCCACAATCAGATGGGTGTTGGTTCGGAGTTCTTTTATGTTGAGTAGTTCTGTCCCCTTTAGCTTGGTTTCAACTGTCCTGTAGCTAGCCGAGTGAAGGCTAGCTTCTTTAGGCGTATTTGCTGGACTATTTTTATTAAAATGTCTTCTTGAATTTAAGTTGCGAGGCCAGTTGTCTGCTGCTTTTTCTGATATTTGTGCCAGACAATGCTCTCTATGTGCTTGAAGTAGGTTTCTGCTGGAAAACATGCACCAGGCAGGCACGGGTCCCTACGGGATATATTACGCTGCCCGGCGGCTACGTCTCGCCCGTCGTTACAGTTGTGAGCAGGGGAATCCTGGGTTGCTCACAAAATCACCAGTGGTGTGCTGGTCGCCGCGAATATCGGCTGCTGTCATGGCCATGGTGGTTCCTGGTAGGTGGAGAACAAGTGGAGCCTTGGCCTGTTCCTGGTAGCTGTGCGCTTGGAGCTGGCGTTGTAGGAGCAGAGTAGCAATGCATGCAATGTATCGGGTATGAAGCGCATGCGTCATACGCGGTACGTATTCGCCCCGATATTGAACACAGTCGGCCCCTGGCGGCGGTATGACGAACTGCTCCTAGTGTGGATTGCGCTCTCGCGTCGTCTGCTCGTTCACGTTGCGCTCGGCGCAAGATTCGCGCTGCACACGATAAATAATGGGTATGTGCACTTGTTTGGCAGTAAGCAATGGCATAGTTACCTCTGCTTGCGCATTTTCTTTAGAAGCCCAATAATCAGCGGCCGTTGCGGGTTAGCGCACTGGTTGAATTCCACGAAACATTTTTGCCGTGGTCACCGCTTGAGTGTGAAACGTGTTATAAACATCGCTTCGACACATTGCACTTTTCTTATTGATGCGTGCAGTCGTCTGCGGTTTAGGGAACGTCAGAGGATGCTTTTTGAAGGTGGCGGGGTGGTTATTTAAAGGATAAGAGTATACATGAAACCGGTAAGTAGCGACAAGGCCTGTGCATACCCGTGAATTTGACACACCCTTTTAAATTTGCGCACTGTTCCTATAAAAAGAAGAAACAAACAAAACAATTACATTGCATACTACCCGTGCGCTATCACCCCACATAACCGGGAACGTATTTTACACCCGCAAGCGTCTGTGGGATCGAATTGTTCCCGTACCTCCTCAAAAATAAATACAAATTTTTGACAGTAGTAGCTTATACTCTGTTGCTCATTTTACGAATTAATTAAAATACGTTTTTGTGTGAATGCGCAAGAGTATTTCAGGGGTTCCACGGTAAAATTAAGCATTGTCAGTTTGCATCTGTCCTGTGCATTTCGTGTGTCATTTTTATATAACCCATTTTCAAACCTCCACATGAATCACCTTGTCCAGAAATGCGTTTCACTCACCATAACGAAATGCCTAATATGGTCACGCCTTAACATCTTAAGGTGGACATAAGTTTAAAGAAGGAGAAAAAATTGCGTAATAAAATTCACGTTGTTGCCCACACATGACTCGCTGTTTTTTCCCAGCATGATCGCTTTCAATACAATCATGAAAAAGGCGAGCACAATTCCTGGACAATCTCGAGCCAAAACAGGGTTAATCATTATGAAAAATCCTGGCGCCTATTCGTTGGAGTAATGCTTTTTCAGCACTACGGAACCTGACGTCTAGCGTACTTTCAATTGCCAGTAATACTGATAAACAACGTTTGGCTTTTCGCGTTACATGCGTTCTCTTCTCGCTGCACTTGGAGCGTTGGGAGAACCCCCCCACCCCCACTAGAAAAAAAAGCGAAATGCACAGAACCCTTTTATCCGTGCCTTTTTAACCAATCCTCATAAATTGAATGCCAAGCCAAAAGCCAGGTGATCAGTTTATAACACAAATTAGTTACGGGTAACCAATTGCGCTGTTTCATAACGAGAAATAAAAAGGAACATTTTACTAGATCTGCAAAAGGGCAACTTTATTTGCCATCTTTAAGGATCGTAAGACCCATTACTCAAGAATGCAAATACATCTCATGGTTCTAGGCGCCTTTTAGATTATAAAAAGAACGCAAATGGTCAACAATGCAGCCGTAACAGAAACTCTTCGCTCACAGTGAGGTCCCAGAAGCTTGGTTTACACACTATTAACCTGCTTGTCACTTTACAAATCTAGCTAAACATAAGATGTTGATTATACTGCGCGCGTTAGCAATTTAATTCACAGGTTTACTTGTGACGAAACACTTAAATAAGGGATCCGACACCGTTATTCATTAACCTGCCAGCATAGTCTCCAAAAATTTCATTTAACTAAATTTGCGCGCAAAATACCCTTCCGAACGGTTGCGTTTTTATCTCTGCGCTAGTTAAAATTCAGTAATTTTATGTTGCCTTTCGAACACACAAAAAATCGTAAACTGTTAGAAAAAATGGCGTGCAGTTAAGCAGTGTTACCATTTCAGGGCATCCCACATATGCAAAACTGCGTCATGCTACCAGTGAAAGCGATTGAAACTGAATTCCAGAGATCAAGGCTTTCTGATGTTTTTCTATTCATGCTTTTATTGAAGGCTCAAAGCCATAGTCTGGAAAGATCCAGCTTGCTACGAGCCACGGAGTACAAGTTTATTGTCAATTTTGCGGCCATTCTGAGATTCCGGATGTGTTGCTGCTTTTTTGGCGTAGTAATGAAAACTCATTGTCGCTTCCGTGCTATACATTGAACGTTAAGGAATCGAACTACAGCATACCCCTCTCGTCTGCGCCTTTAATGCTCACATACGGCGTGAAAAAGGCACGAAGCGCGCCCACAGTGTGCATTCCTCCGGGCCGCTCAGCGGAGTATCCACACTAGGAGCGCGACGCCGTCGCCACCTACATGTCGATCTCACAGTGAATGCCTACCGCGTATATGTAGCACCTGCTATGTATGATGGCTCAAAATGTGATTCGGGGAAACTGTGCGTGGCGGCAGTGAAAGACGAGCAGCATCGCTCTAACTACACCCAGCATCGGCATGTGGAGCAAAATTTCCGTACGCGTCTTTGTCTCAAACTAGATAGCTAAAACCTTACGATCATTTTGTTTGTGCTACTTGAACACTATTGGCGGAGTAGTGAGCACTGATATTAACACGGCATAAGCAGCATTGAATGGTTTGTTTTGCGCCAATTTCCACAAGCGGGAGGTCTGCCAATTTTTTCGGGTATTGTTTATTAGAAAGCTCATTGTGTTGCCTTACTCCAGAAGCTACTCTTTCTTTTTTAGTATTGTAGGAGGCTTTATTTCCGTATTTCTATGCACCACAAAATTGTTGTGCAGCATTTTTATAAACTCGTACTCGTTGTATGTTACGGACAATTTATTTTCCTTGCTTTTGTTACTCTTTTCTTTTGTCTAGCTAGAATGCACACGATTTGCATGTTTTCACAGTTTCCTTAATTGGGTGCGGTTTTAAAGTGGGGAGTCTACTCAAGCGAGAAAACAACCCCACCGAAGCTACAGGGCACAGGTTACGAAAGGGGTGGCCGTCTGATGTGCGGCTTTCGCCGACCAGAGCGGTAAGAATGAGTCAGGGCCTTGAAACGAATCAACAACAGAAATACTTATATTTAAACAGGCGCAACACTGTACAAGCTCGAGGACATGGAACGTTAACGAGAGGTAACTTAGAATGAATACAAATGCGGGAAACAGTTCAAATACAAAAGGTACAACAGGGAGTTTTGGAATATTACGAGGTAGAAGAAACTAAAAGAAAGACAGTTCAATGCATATGAGAGACAGAGTCCCAGCATATTCACTGACCGGGCCGGAGGATGCACCGCTGTCGGAGGCGATTCGGCTACCGGTGAAGCGTAGCATCGTAGTAGGCCAGGCCATCCGAGACGATCACGGTGATTCCAGGCCCGGGAGTACGTTGGAGTCTTCCAGTGTGCGGGTCGCCGACGGTGTGGTGCACAACTGGCAGAAGCCTTTGTGAAATTACGATGTCCAAACGTAGCTGAATAGCTTCGGCGCGGATTCTCTTTTTATGACTGCGCCGGCGCGGAGACAGAGGCACACCACACAACGCGCCAGCCTCCATCGAGCACACAACTTCCGTCTTTTTCCCTTCTGGAATCATCGGCGCGCCTTAGCACTGGCAAAGCTACGCTCCCCCCTCGAAAGAACTCGAAGCTTCGGTGAAAGCTGAGGGCGGAGCTTTTATTTTGGTATTTTCTTGCCGGCGAGCCGGCGATGGCGGGGTTACCGCCGCCTCGTTCGAGAGAGTTCCAGTGTTTTTCTCGGGGTGAATACAACTGAGCTGAGTGAATCGGACGACTGTAACAAGAATTAGGGGCTGTACAATAATATGAAAAGCTATGCGGTACTTTTTGGACGTCGTACGCTCGAGTTTGTGACACATGTGAGTCAAACCCCTGGCAATCAGAACTTAACAATATAGCATAACGTAACTTCCTGCTGCTCTCGGCATGAATGGTTAAGGTGATTTTTTTCTTTTTCCCGACTTAGGATGACGGTGTTTGAGGGAAGGCATTTTAAAACCAGTGTTCTTAAAGCCATCGTGGCTTTTCCTAAAGAAAGCGCACTTGGGAGTCAATAAGAAAGAGGCTGCGACTCAAGGGACAAAAAATATCGTACTGCACAGCATAGAAAGACAAAAAAAAACTTGCTAAAACGTAGAAGTTGGTCTTATACTTATTCCTTAAAGTCGACAAATTGGCGAAGCCACCTGTCGGCCGTTCGTAAACCAAAGAGCTGCTGTTTACCTTGCAGATAAAACAACCACGCTTTCACCCCAATTGTTAGCTCTTCTTGGAAACGTGGCTCCCGGTCAGACTAATCAGTAGGGTGGCAGGCAACACAAATTTTATATGAGCATTCTACGCGGAATCTAACAGTCTGAAGGCTAAATAAAGGGAGCATGCTAAGCAAACAATGAAAAAGAAAGTGACGAATCGAAAATACGTATTTTCGCTTCGCGTGTTCCTTTATACTAGCATGTTTAGCGCCTACCTTTTGATCGTGAAGACATGAACCAATTGACTAAGCGACTGGAATTGTTCATAGAACGGTCTTCCTTGCGCTTCTGTTCTGGGGCAATAAATGCATATAATAGTTAGAGGTAAATGGTGTTTCTTGGAAACTAGCAGGTTGATTTTGGTGAAAGTAAGGCATTGGAAGAGAAAATCTTGTAAACAATTTATGCACACGTGCGGCCTCCCACCCTAATGTGAACGAACTGGGTGAAATAAAAGAAGGGTTCTCGCCGTCTTACAGCCAGCCTGATGCAGCTAGAAAAATCTGCTAGAATTTGCATAACGGAGGTGTAGAAATATTTCTGCGAACAATCTTGGGCTACGTATTCATTACAAAGGAAGCTTTATTTGACTTAGTCACATACACAGTGCATACAATATACCCGTGGTACACTGGCAAACATCTGGTAGCCCTTAGCACTTTAGAAACTATGGGTGATCTTTCAGCCTACTTGCTGGCATAATGACAAGAAAAAGAAATAACGCATTCATGGCCAGTTTGCAATGTTGGGACGCAAAAAATCACACAAATAAAAAAACTCGTTCACAGAGAAAGCATGCGTTATTGGCAGTTGCGAACAAAGTACTAGCAGCGTACAATACCGCGCGTTGTGTCATTTTACATCGGTGAACATCGAATGTCGCTTTGTGCTAGCGGGGCTGGGGACACCTGATAGAGAGAGCGAACAAACTTTTATTTTCCGCAGGACCTTAGTCCAGGTCTAATTTAAAGTTCAATTCACCGGATCCACGTAGTACTCCAGAATGCCCGTGCGGATCCGGTGCACGTGTTTGTAGAGAGCTTCCTGGGCAGCCTGGATGTTTACTGGCGGCGGGGGAGACAGCCAGAGCTCCCAGGAGGTGATGAAGGCGAGGGTTGGGGTGAGAGATGCGGGGTGCAGTCCCAATAAGAATGAGGGATGGATGGGTAAGAAGAACAGGCGGGACACGAAGGAGGATCAGGGCGTCGATAAATGTGGTGCAGAAAGTGATGGGAAGAGAGTGAAGAGGTTTGAGTGTGTGAATAAGGCACGCAGCCTCACGAGTTAGACGTGAACTGGGTGGTGGGTGCGTAGTAGGCGCTGGGCTTGTAATTGGTAACCGCGGGAAGCGCGTTGTTGAGTACGAAGCATCGGCGGGTGGTACAGGGCTGACCAGGACATGGGCGGACCCGTGAAAGGTACTCCGGTGAGCGCATCTTCTAAGGCGTTTCCGCACATACCAGCGTGGCCAGGAACCCAAACCAGTGTGAAGCTTGTCAGGATTCGAGGCAAGTATCGGAGTGATGAAGTCAGTGGTGAGTGCGTGGGTCTCATGGTTAGCGAAATTACGAAGGGCTGACTGACAGTCGGAGAAGATATATTCTGCCGTGGTGGTAGGACCAGTAAGAGTAGCGTGCTCTATTGCAAGGGCAATGTCGTATTCTTCGAGGGAGGTCGAATCCGGTGGAGAAAGAAAGGAAAGCGTGGCAGTGTCTAAAGAAGGGAGTTGGAGAAATCAAGCCGTGCTCGATGAGTTTGAGGGGATATCGCTGGCGTCAGTGAAGAAAACGATGGAACCATGGAGAGTAGAAAACTAATTCGTTTGGAGAGGACCTGAACGCGCAGTGCACGACGAGCAGGGTGTCAATCAGGGTTCAAGTTGCGGGGCAAAGACTCAACTTGTAAATTAGCGAAAGTGGCCCAAGGAGGGAGTCGTTATGGGGGGTAGTTGCGAAGTGGGGTAGTTAAGTGTATTGATGAATAGCACAACCTTGGGCAGAAGTCTGCAGGCCTTCGAGTTCGCCTTCGCGGTGGCACGCGATGCGTTCTTCCAGAGTATTATATATCCCTAGTTCCAGAAGAGTGGCGCTGGGGGCATAGGAGGGTACTCCCACTGCGATGCGGTAAAGTGTTCTGAGGGAGGCCTCGAGGGATGAGAGTTGAGATATAGAGGGTTGCAAATACGGAATTGTGTATACTATGCGGACATAAAAAAAGCCTCGATGATGCAGAGCAGGTGATTTTCGTGGAGTCCAGCTCTTCGGTTGGCGACCCGGCGGAGGAGATCGGAAAGCTGAGTGATCTGATTGTGAAGTGTCCGCAGAGTCGGTACAGAGCTGCCCGCATAATGAAAGTTGAGACCGAGGATCCGAAGGGTGTCAACATGCGGTATACGGCTGCCAAAAATTTGTACCTGATGAAGAAAGCGGTTAGGTGCCACCCCACGCTTGTTACTGACTACGAGTTGAGCGGATTTTGGAAGAGAAATAGAGAAGCCGACAGATTTGAAATAGCCTTGGATGACGTTACACGCTTGCTGAAGAGTGTCCTCGAGTTGGCCGGGACTGCCCTTGGTTGACCAGAGCGTGATGTCATCCGCATATATAGAGTAGGAGAGAAGGGGGATGTCATCTAACAGTGGACGAAGCGAAGCTAAATCGATGTTAAAAAGGGTGGTGACAAGATGGAGCCTTGAGGAGTACTGGCTGATTGATTAAATGGGGGTAGGTAGAGCCCGGGATAGAGGAAGAAGCGGTACGGTTAGAGGGGAAGGAGCGAGAGGATGTAGGTATACATGCCAGATCCGCAGTTAGTTTTGGCTACTTTAGCGAGAATGGAAGTGTGCCTAACACAATTAAAGGCCTTACGAATGTCAAGAGCAAGGATGCCACGGAGCTGAGAGGAGCTACGAAAGCCGTAGACGTCACGGGAATACGAATGAGGGTATCCTGAGTGGATATACAATGGCAGAATCCAGTTTGGGAATAAAAGGGAGGGCAGAGGTCTAAGAAAGGTGCCAGTCGAGGCGCGTCAATGCCACACGCTCAAGCAATTTACCAACACAAGACGTAAGCGAGATAGGAGGAAGATTTGGAAAAGTGTGTAGTTTGCCTAGTTTCGGGATTAAAATAATTTTTAATGTTTCCCAGACGCCGGCAGTTCGCCACTGAGCCAGGTGCGTTAACGAGAGCCAGGAGTGTGAAAGTGCGCTGTCGGGAAGGTTGTGGAGTAGTTTATAAGTTATACGATCTTCACCTGCGGTCGTATTGCCACGCAGTCAGTTGAGCGCCCGGTGCAGCTCTGTTACTGTAAAAGGCTGGTCGAAGGGGGGGGCGGGAAGTCTCGGCATAGAAGCGCAGAAGCAGGAATGTGGCGCTAGTGGGGGTACACGAGTAAGCGAAGGTCCTTGGTAGTGTGTTAGGATGTCGCTTTGTCGAGAGAAGGATGCGAAGAACAGAGTGGACCAGTGAAGAAGGTTGAATGAGCGAGCGGAGGAGGGACCAAGCCCGTTTGGTGTTCATTGCTAGATTGAGAGAATCACAGAAATTCCACCAGTTGGAGCGAGCTAACTGATCCGCGTAAGCCTGAGCTTCTTGTGTGAGGAGGCTTATTCGACGGCGTATACGACGGCTGGCTTTGTTCTAGTGCCAGTGGCGAATGAGTCAGCGGCGCGCCTGATAGAGGCATCCTCCTCATCACAGGTACTTGTGACCCTACGGATAAGTGTCAATGACCACACCATTGAACACTCGTTCATCAAGTGAAACATGTAGGGAAGCATATTATGGTTAATAAAGATATTTTCAGGGGCTAAACTGCCCGTAAAGGTAGACGCCTTAGTACCAAAGGCTCCTTGTTGTGACAAAACCAAGCCTTAGTATTACCAGAGTACTTCAATGCTTCTCTGGTCATGAAACTCCCGGCCAAGTTTCGCACGGGGACAAAGGCTACCGCGATTGCCGCCACCCCAAATCGAGGGCATCGGGTGGCCGCCGCTGCTCTGTAGCCACACTGGCAGGCAGGAACGCAGTAGCAGCATGCCTGTTCGCACCAAATTATTTCGCTCCTCACAAAATGATAAGTCCATTTGAGCGGCCCACGACACGTAAAGCGAAAGCCAACTGCTGATGAGGCAGCGAGCGTCTGTTTTATCTTACTCCGTCTTTCCTCTCCCTGCCAAACGCGCTCTGACCATGCCCCCGGCTGCCCTCCGATCAACACCAGCGCCGCACTGCAGCAGCGTACGAAGCTCTCTCATAGCGTTATGGCCAATTTTCATGAAAAGAAAGCCATTGAAGGACTCTGGTATTACGCCATTGGACAGCTCACGTTCACGTGTTTCGCAAGCCGTGTATTGAAGTGCAGCTGAGGTTTACTCACCAAAGTAGAAATTTAATAAAGTGGCAGGGTCGATATCTGAAGAACTCTTCCTCCCCCAAGAAAAATTTGGGCTTGCAAACTACCTTTTTTTTATTGTAGGCAGGGAAGTTAGTATACTGCAGTGATT
The DNA here is from genome assembly GCA_013339765.2 of Haemaphysalis longicornis. NCBI lineage: Eukaryota > Metazoa > Arthropoda > Arachnida > Ixodida > Ixodidae > Haemaphysalis > Haemaphysalis longicornis. Next base: position 22,140,877 of record CM023452.1, read on the forward strand.
ACATTGGGGACGTGTTAGTTTAATTGTCGGGTACTTCTTTTACATATTCCTGCAAAACCAACCGTTATAATTATCAAGCAAGTTTCTCGGCACATCCTTCCCTCTAAAAAATCCAAAATGCAAAGTTGTCCGCAGTGTTGCGGAGTTGCCATTTCGGAATTGAAATGACTCCGGATTCATTTCCCCTTTTCGAGATGCCGGAAGGGAATCGGAATAGAATGACGACAATGCTTGGAGGAATGTAATGGAAATGAAATTAAGCGCCTTTTACCCGGAAGGAATGGATTGGAATGGAAATTTTTAGACGATGGTGTCACCATTGCAGGCGCCTTCCACCTACTTAATTAGTCTGTGGCAATGGCAGCGTTGCTATGTCTCAAAGGGAGCACCGGCGACAAACACGAGAAGGCAAACCCGGCACCTTGAGTAACTGCACCCGCGTAGTCTGCCGCAGTGGGTGTGAAAGTTAACTTCAAGCAGCACCAGCGCGTCTGGCCGGGGGCACCGTATGGTCGGCTCTTCGTGTTTTGGCAGGCTTTTTGAGGCATAGTTTTCTCTGTACAACTGTCCGTGGTGCCGATGGCCAGACTCGTCTCTCTCAGTGGCAGGCGCCGTATGGCCAAGCCAGCAGGCGGGGATGAGCATCGACAAGCATTGAGGGGGATATGAATGGGGCAGCCGAGGCCATGGTGCTTTTCAGCGCAAGCTGATGCTGCGAAATCTTGGAGCTAACAACATAAAGCGTTCGCGCATGAAACATGAAACAACGAGTCTGCTTCGCGTTCTCCTCCCGCCTTCCGTAACCGGCACGCAATTAATGAATAGCCTTGTAGCTTGTAAGCCGACCTGGTATGCATCTCGCGGGAATACGGCTCCAACCTGTCGACCGTCGTCCCTGTGCTGCAGCGAAGCCCCGGGGCTCCAGCAAATCAAACCCAAGGCAGCAAAAAGAAAATCGTGGGTGAGGACCTGCGTATCCGCCACCCGCCGTAAGCGTAGAA
>CM023452.1:22141977-22295314 GCA_013339765.2 Haemaphysalis longicornis
AAAAAAAAAGGGAGATCTGTGTAAGCTCGCTGACGTTGTAGGTTCCATTTGTTGCACTCCACATAGAGGCTTTCGACCGGGCTAGTGCGGAAGGCGCCACACGCCAGGCGGAGCCCGAGATGGAGCACTGGGTCCAGCATTTTAAGGATGTTTTTTGCTGACCCATAAACAACGCTACCATAGTCCAATCGTGACCCTATCAAGCTGGTAAAAACACGTAAGAGAAGTTGTTTGTCAGCACCAAAAGAGATGTGCGACAGACCTTCAGGATATTCATTGTTTTTAAGCATTTATGTTTTAGTTGTTTTATGTGTGGGATGAATGTCAGCTTTTCGTCAAAGATAACACCCAAAAACTTGTGTTCCTTTTTTACAGGAATAGAGTCACCGTGGAGTTTTAATGTCTGGATCCGGCCGGATGCCCGCCTCTTGGAAAACAAAATACAGTGCACTTCCCGGGATTAAATTTAAAACCATTGCCATCTGCCCAGCGCAGCTAGCTTGTTAACACCAAGCTGGACCTGGCGCTCACAGACAGACAAGTTACAGGATTTAAAGGAGAGTTGAACGTCGTCTACATAGACTGAACAGGAAATCGACGGTGGCAGCGCCTTCCTAAGGAATTCATTTTCACAATAAAAAGGTGCAACTTAAACTCCACCTTGTGGCACTCCATTTTCCTGCACATGAACCCTAGAGAGTGCAGTTCCAACTCGCACACGAAAGGTTCGTTGAGACAAGTAGCTGGCAAGTGTGTTCATCATGTTACCCGACATGCCGAAGGACTTGAGGTCGCTTAGGATGCCATACCGCCACGCGGTATCGTACGCTTTTTCCAGATCAAAGAATACCGTCATACAATATTGTTTGTGGAGGAAAGCATCCTTTATATAGGACTCGAGGCGACGAGTTGATCGTTTGTGGATCGCCCCGCCCTGAAGCCTGCCTGGCAGCCCTCGAGAAGACCATTGTACTCAAGAAAGTACACGAGTCTCCTGTTTATCATCTTCTCGAGGAGCTTGCACAGGCAGCTTGTGAGGGCGATGGGCCGATACTGGCGGGAGAGGAAGGGTCCTTCCTTCCTTCAGGAAAGCCACTACTATGGCCTCCCTCCAAGAGCGAGGAATGTGCCCCGAAAGCCATATGTTGTTTATAGATGTAGGAGTGTTTCCAGAGTGTCTGGGTGTAGGTGTTGTATCATGGTGTATGTGATTTTGTCTGCACCTGGAGCTGAAGGCTTACATGTGCTCAGAGCAACCTTCAGCTCATGAATGAAAAAGGAGAGTTGTAAGAAGTGTGCGACTTGTTGTTATCACGCAGGGACTTCTTTTCTACAGATGTTTTGTGTTTCATGAAAGTGTTTGTGTAGTGTGCTGAACTGGACACGTGTTGAAGTGTTGTGCAAGTGTGTTAGCCTGGTCTTCCAGTGTGTCCCCCTGTTGTACTAACCAGGGGCAGGCTGTGTGTCTGTTGTCCTTTTAGTTTGCGTATTCGTGTCCAGACTTTGTGTGCGTCAGTGTATGAGTTGATGGAAGTGAGAAGGTGCGCCAACTCTCCCGTTTTCGCCTCACGACGCACTCGCTTCCCAAAGCCTTTGCCCTTTTAACAATAAAAGGTTATCTGACGTGGGGTACCGGCGAAGGACACCCCACGCCTTGTTCTGGGCCTCTCGCGCCCGCCTGCAGTCCTCGTTCCACCAGGGCCTCCTTGGGGCGGGACCCAGAGGAGGCCTGGGGAATGGACTTTTCGGCAGCGTCGAGGATGTGCGCCGTGACGAGTTGGGGCTTCCTCCACGTGTAGGTGTTTTATGGATGTGTGGTGTAGTTTGATGTTTCTGTAAATGTATTCCAGTTTGCTTTTGCTTCATTAACCTGTTATGGGAAGATGGACTGCATGGGCCTTTACCTATGTACGTTACGGAAGTGGGGAAGTGGTCACTACCATATGGGTCTGTGCCCACACCCCACTAAAGGGAGAGGAAAGAGAACTGCGGAACCAATCGCCAAGTCAAGATGCGAGTATGTTTGTGTCCTAAGTTATGGTATGTAGGCTTTTTTTTTGTTGAAAAGGCATGCTCCTGAGGATGTAAGAAACTTCTCTATCAGGCGACCTCGGGCATCCGTGCGAGAAGAGCCCCAAAGAGAGTTGTGAGCATTAAGGTCGCCTGTTGGATGTATGGTTCGGGCAGCTGGTCAACCAGCGCCTCGAAGTCAGAGCTCGAAAGTGAATGATCAGGAGGAATGTATATGGAGCATACCGTTATCAACCTATTAAATATTATTGTTCGATTGCTACAGCCTCAAGGACAGTGTTCAGAGTGACAGGGTGGCAGGCTAAGGATTTCCGGGCAATTATGGCCACACCGCCAGAAGAGTGTGTGCAGCCATCCCTGTCCTTTCTGAAGACCATGTAACTATTCAAGAAATTTGTGTGCTTGGAATTCAAATGTGTTTCCTGAACACACATTACACTTGGCTGATTAGCATGCAGTATTTCGTATACATCGTCAAGATTTTTAAGAAGGCCTCTACAGTTCCATTGAATTATGTTTTCTCTTCCCATTATTTAGTGTGAGAGCTACTGGAGTGTGTGTGTTTGTTTATGTGTCGTCTTTCGGGGCTGTGACTCTCGCCTTTTTTGGCTTGTCGGGAGGCTTTGGCGTCGGGACGCGTTCCTTGCGCTGCGTTGAAAGGCAGGAACGGCCCGACATCCATTCGTCGTCGGATGTCCGAGGGGTGCCCGACGGACCGGGCCCCCCGGACTTGGCCCCCCTCGGGAGCCCTTCGTTTGAGCCGCCACCGCCGAGGGCGTCCGGGGCGCCAGAGGTGGCACGGGCGGTGCGGTGGCGGTGGGAACCGGTGCGGGGCCCGTGGTGTCCATCACCTCGGTACCCTCCAACACACTGGAGGACGGGGAGACAGAGGCGGGAGCGGCACCGGTCCCGACGGAAGAGGTTGCCACCACAACCGCTGCTGCCTCAGCAAGCGGCGTGATGGCGGGTTGGGCTGCCAGAGGCAACCCAGGGGGGGGGGGGGGGGGGACAGGTCAGACTCGCTGAACTGGGTCCCTGTGGAAACAGACGCCGCTCCGCCCCCCGGCGAGCTGCGTCGGCGTACCTCCCCAGAGGGAAAGAGGCGAACCTCTTCCGCGCCTCTGGGAAGGTAATGTTTTCAGTGACCTTGAGGTTGATTATCTTTTTTTCCATCTGGAACTTTTCACACTTGCGGGAGTACGCGCATGAGGTCCATGCAGTTGCACAAAATTAATTGTTGGCCTGGCAATTATCTGTGGATGATCTTGAGATGAACATTTCGCACACTTTGTTCGGCCACGACAGGAGTTGGTGCCATGCCCGAACCGTTGGCACTTAAAACAGCGCCGCGGGTTCGGGATGAAAGGCCGGACAGAACAAGGGAAAAAAAACCCCGCTTTGATGGTTGTGGGAGTGTGGCGGTCAAATGTCAAGATTATATGCTTGGTCATGATTTGCTTATCATCTCGCCGCATGGTGATGCGCCTCACGGCCGTCACGCCCTGATTTTCAACCTTCGAGCAGGAATCGGCTTCCGTTTCTTTTATCAGATCTGTCTCGGGAAATCACACCCTGAGAGCTTTGAGGCTCCGGTGGGGTGTGACCTGATGTCCAGATCTGCCAGCGATTCTGGGTAGGAGCTTGTGGCTGCTGTTTGTGTTTCCTTTCGACCAGGACTTCGCCAGTTCTCATTTTTTTGGGCCTTATAAGATTTTCCAAGGATGCCTTCAAGAATTTGGTGATAAGAACACTGACTGGGATGTAGAGGGGGGGTTTGGGATTGAGAGATTCCATCACAAGAAGCGGGGAAAATTACCCGGTTTTTGGGGAAATGCAATTGTTGGCAAGGGGGAAGAAGCTTCGGTGCGGCCCCTTTTCGGGGCCGATCACGTTTGGGGGGGGTTTGGGAAAATGCCATATAGCCAGTATAAAAGCAGGGAGACGGGGTACTTTCTTCTTTGACCTTACCCTGGTAGCAAAGAGGTCCCGGAGCTCCCTGCCTGGTAAACAGCAGGGAGCCCATCCGCCGGAGCTTGACCTGGGCTCCGACGGCCACCGTTCGTGGTTTCTCCCCTTTCCACCTTAAAAACACATCGCCACGGTTGGATCCAGCTTATGTTTGGGGGCTCGGGGTCCGCGGTATCGCCAGTACCGTCACCAAGATTCTCAAGGTGCCCCGTGCGGGGGGGTGGGCTTGGGGGGGCAATGTGGGGCATCCAGGTATGCACAGGCCTTGTCGCTCTTACCCCTTTCATGTATTCTTATCCTTTAAATAACCACCCCGCCACCTTCAAAAAGCATCCTCTGACGTTCCCTAAACCGCAGACGACTGCACGCATCAATAAAAAAGTGCAATGTGTCGAAGCAATGTTTATAACACGTTTCACACTCAAGCGGTGACCACGGCGAAAATGTTTCGTGGAATTCAACCAGTGCGCTAACCCGCAACGGCCGCTGATTATTGGTTTCTAAAGGAAAAAGCGCAAGCAGAGGTAACTATGCCATTGCTTACTGCCAAACAAGAGCACGTACTCATTATTAATCGTGTGCAGCGCGAATCTTGCGCCGAGCGCAACGCAATGTGAACGAGCAGACCACGGGAGAGCGCCATCCACACTAGGAGCAGTTCGTCCTGCCGCCGCCAGGGGCCGATTGTGTTCGATCTCGGGGCGAATACGTACCGCGTATGACGCATGCGCTTCATACCCGGTACATTGCATGCATTGCTACTCTGCTCCTACAACGCCAGCTCCAAGCACACAGCTACCAGAAACTGGCCAAGGCTCCACTTGTTCTCCACCTACCAGGAACCACCAGGGCCATGACAGCAGCCGATATTCACGGTGACCAGCGCACCACTGGTGATTTTGTGAGCAACCCAGGATTCCCCTGCTCACAACTGTAACGACGGGCCAGACGTAGCCGCCGGGCAGCGTATTATATCCCGTAGGGACCCGTGCCTGCCTGGTGCACGTTTTCCAGCAGAAACCTACTTCAAGCACATAGAGAGCGTTTTCAGGCAAAAGTATCAGAAAAATCAGCGGAAAACTGGCATAGCAACTTAAATTCAAGAAGAAATTTTAATAAAAACAACCCTGAAAATACGCCTCAAGAAGCAAGCCTTCACACGGCTACCTACAGGACAGTTGAAACCAACGTAAAGGGGGCAGAACTACTCAACATAAAAGAACTCCGAATCAACACCCATCTGATTGCAGGTGAAACCTAACGAGTGTCCAAAAATATTCAAGAAAAGCGACATAAACCGGCATAAAAGGGACCAATCCTCTGACCACCCAACCGTGGAATACCAGGGGCACAACTGACCAACACGGAACAAAACTACTTATAATTGCGGCTGTATAGCAAAAATGTTTAATAAATAGATAACAGAAGTGATGACAAGAAATTTGTTTTAGTAAGACGAGCGACTGAAAAACGTTTGCCCGAAGATTACGATACTCCCTATTGCGAAATTTGTGCGCAGGGCGAACTGGAGTCTTCTGGGTGACGGGGCATAACTGCTGCGTCCCACGAAGTGATCCCCGTACCAGCGAACGCACTAAGGTTTTAGATACACTCAAGCATTCTTTGGTAGCGCGTCGCCGCGTGTGGGGGCATTTCTGTGGCCCCGACGTTCTCTCGACTGTCGCTTAGCTCGTCGCTGCCGATGAGGAATCTCGCGCTGTCTTTTTCTTCGATCTCCTCTGTATCTGACGTCCCCTTCGTTCGTTGTTTTACAACGAGAGATGATGGCGCCGTGAATTTAGAGGAGGAGACGCTTAAGCGGTGCGCACTACAAACAAAAAGAAGGGGCGCCAGCGAAATTCAAACGTGGTTGGTATGATTGCTACCCAGAATCGGAATAGACGAGCTGGCAGGTGTTTCTTCGAAGAAAGCAAAAAAGTACGTCTATATAAACATGACTCTAGATGGCGCCACCCTAATTCGGCAGGGTCACTCATGAGCGCATTCACACAAACCACGCTAAATATTCCGTCGTGAGTGAACCTCGCCATCGTTTCGGGCTGATATGTGTGCGGGCGAGGGAGTGCGAGCACCAGTCGCGGTTAGCTCTGCTCATCACCCGTGAGCGTGAGTGTCACTCGTGGCGAGCCCCGCTCACCTCTCGCGAGGGCGAGCGCTACTTGAAACAAAGCCCCACTAAGCCGTCGCGAGTGCTGAGCCCCACTCACCACTCACGAGTGCCGAGAGCACTCGTCTCTCTACACGCGCGATGAGAGAACTCCCATAATGAGTTCTCTTGCCCTGTAGGATGTAGGCTGTTTGTCCTAGAGACCTCTCCCTCTCCTGCTGCAGCTGGCGCTATCCACTCGTACACTCTAATCCTGGTAACCCATAATGTAACGTTTAAACTGAAGTAACCTACAGCATAACGGTTGCAATGAAGCTACTTTCATATATCTTTGTCCCAGTCCATTTTAAGGGTTACAGGCGGGAATGTAAAAGCGGTGTAAGGGTTACGTCAGCGATTTATAGGTTACTTCAACAAAATCTGACATGTAACCTTTACGTTGTAACCTATAAAACGCCCTGTAACCTATAAAAGATGCTCGTCGTGCCTTCTCTCAAGGCGGCCGTTGGTTTCTCCGTTGCATGACGGGATATAGAGAAATGGCAGCGCCCGCATGCCCAGTGGCCGCGTTTTCGCGCCACTCGAGCCTTTTTACCGCTGTGATACCCCTACAATGAAGCAAGGATTGCTGTTACAAGTCTTGTTTGTCGGCGTGAGTAGCGGAGGCTGCGGCGAGCCCATTTGTGACTGGCAGCGCTACACGGCCCGTTCTTCTACGACCAGCATCAAGTTCGAATGTTGGACCAATGCCTCGGTGCCAGTGAAAGCGAAATTGGTGAGTATATTCAAGTAACGCCATCCGTAATTTATTGAATCTATCTTTTCGCTGGGGGCTTTTTAATTTGAAATTGCCGCATTCGAGAGGGATTTTTGTTACCTGACTGGTTGCTTCGCTGAAAGTTTTCTGTTGTCCGCTACGGCAATTGAATGAAATCACGGGCTTGCGTTCGTTGCGTCAGATTAGAGCGGACGATAGGAAAAGCCCGTACATTGTAACAGATAACGGCGCTCATGACCTGCTTTCTGCTCTATTTGCGCACCTTCCCTATGTGTTGAGCGTTTTGTTTAGGCTGTTGGCTGCATCGGGCGCACTTGACGACTTATTGGCCCTTGTAATTGTCAGGTAGTTTGTTTGAATAATTGAATTTTTTTCCCCTTAAACTCTTATATTATCGTGCTATTCACTGGGTACTATTCACTGGGCCCTTGCCGTGTTTGTTGTAGGCTCTCTATGGCAGGGACCTCTCGCTGTCCTGGGTGCCGCTGACGCTATTCACTCGTACGCACAGTCCCTTGTTAATGGCGCGATTGCATTTAGCTTGACTTTGAGTCAGTGACCGAGTGAGTGAGTAAGTGAGTGAGTGAGTGAGCTTCCCGCAGTGCTGGCTGCTTTGCTATTTCGAGTAGCTATACGGCATTATAACCTGTAAAATAATGTAGGCCTGCCTTGACTACACGCAGATTTTATGTGCTGTATTGAAATCCCTGCTGCAACTCCGATGTTTGCTCATAATCCGCACCGTTGCATCAGCAGTGAATGGTTCCCGGTGTTTGTTCACGTGCACTTTCGGCAAGTTGTCCACCTACGGCTTGTACGACAGCATTGTGTGTTCTAGAGTCTGCTTAGAGGCAGTTCTGGCGATTGCTCTAAAGCCCGACAATGTGCATGGTATTTTTCTCTGTGTACCGCGTCTGCCAGGTTCGGGCGATGCATCCGTGGGTGAATCCCTCGCTTCTACTCACCGCTGTACTGCACTCACTAAGACGGTTAACTAATGAACACGACTACGTGAGTTCAGCTTCGCTCGCTGCTTCAGTTTTTTTATAGAAGGGAAAAAGGAAATCGCACGTGGGAAGATTTGGGCGCCCGCATAAGATCCTAAGGGGCTTGAAATTATGTCTTATCCATCCACTACGGCATGCATGAGTGCGAATGGGGAAATTCGCTCGCCAAATGCCGACATTATTTTTCTCGGTTCACGTAGCTATCCCATTTTGGTATCCGTGTCAATGGGGTCGCACTGAAGATCGTGACTGAACGGAATAATTCATTTGATTTACTAACAAGACACAAAGTTGAAATTTCCATGCTGTAAACAGGTAAAAGGACTGGAAACGCGAATAAGTATTACTGGCGGTATTGAGTTTCGAGTGAGTGTGAGTTGAGGTGGACAGGGCTGCAACCCAGTGCGAGTGCAAGTGCGAGTGCAAGTGCGTGTGAGAGGAGGATGCGAGTGGTGAGGTTGACTACCTGTGCTTGTGAGAGGCCAATAGAGTTATGAGACCGAGTGCGAGTGAGTGCGATTAGCTAATGCGAGTGGTGAGCATAGGTGTGAGTGAGCGCGAGTGGTGACGACGAGGTTTAGCTTCAATGAGCAAGTGCGAAGCGGTTGGCAATGGTCAGCGTGAAATCGAGTGAGTGCGAGTGCTGAGGCCAGCGGTAAAAGTGATCGTAGGTGAGTGTGAGTAGTGACGACGAGTGTGAGCGTTCTAGTGACTGAGTGCAAGAGATGATTACGAGTGCTGAACGCAAGCACGAATGAGTGCGAGGGGGGAAGGCGAAAAAGGAGAATGAACGTAAAACAGTGCGATTAATGAGTGTGAGTAGTAAGCGTGAGTCCGAATGAGTGCGCGTTGAAAATATTAATATTGAGTGAGTGTGAGTGAGTGTCGTCCAGTTTTGTCTTAGAATCGCGCCACTTTTTATTGGCGCACTACGGGATATTCATTGTGAAATCCAATATAATCCAATCCAATCCAAATCCAATCAAATCCAATCCAATCCAAGCCAATCCAAGCCAAGCCAAACCAATCGAATCCAATCCAATGCCCCTAGCGAGAGAGTGTTCGCTATCGGAGAGGAGAGGGGGTGAGCGGCGGAGAGCGCAGCTCGCGCGGCGTGGAGAATGGGGAGGGGTGTGGATGGACAACAATAACTCCGTATGGAGGGACAAGGCGAGTGAATGAGATGCAGTCGCATCTAAAAGGAGCACCTTTGTATAAATCTGGTAAATAGGATGGTAACAATACGGAGAATGAGAACCCATCAAAACTAATGAACACAAGAGATGATAGAGGCACATCTCAAGAAAAAAAAAAAATAAACAAAGAAATGAAGGGCAAGAAAACAGCTCGAGCTTCCATAGGATGTGCTCATTTGGACCCATTGGCTGGAACATGATGACCAAATTGGGAGCCCATTCGGATAGTTGTTTCGATAATATTTATTTCATAGTATTTAATTACACCTACCATCTGCTAAAAGTTCATTCTCTCTCAACTTTCATTTAAAACCTTCAAATATGTTTGGAACTTCAAACTTTACATATTTTTTGTTTATGAAGCAATTATTTTTAATATTACAACCAGCAATTCAAAATAAAGATCTCAAAAACATGATAACAAGCAAACACTATACAAAATTTTCTTACACGAGTAGCAAAATGTTTCCAAAAACAACCATGATCAAATCCAATCAAATCTAGTCCATACACGTACAGTGAATAAGTGGTATTCAACGTGGTGTTGGCGTGTAGGCGTGTTGGTCGATTGCACACGCTGTCTTCTCTGACTGTACGTTGCATTGGAAATGTTAGGTGGTCTGCAAAAGCGTGAGAAGTGGCAACCATGATGTCGTAAAGCCCTAGCAGTGAGTTTCAAGACGCATCTTTACAATGAACGCCGCTAAGCCTCGCACCGAAGGAAAGAGTCCCTGTTTATGTGAGTAACCTATAGCTGGTTCATTTTTCCTTGCAATTTTCATTCCTCGTAGCGTGAGCGGGATAATTAAGAACTAATCTGTCGGTCTGAATATATTTCGAGGCTGTTCCTGTTACGACTGACCTGTTCACGACATCACTGTGCAGCACAGTTCGGCATGCATGGAACGTTGTTGAAGCTTGAACTCACGCCACTCAACATTTCAGTGTCTTGTTGTTTTAATTCGCGTTTCAATATACACGTAACCTATTGTTCGCTTTTGCCGCTCACTTTGTTAAGGTCCAGCCAACCTGCCGCGAGCGGAGCACGGCATGGGCACTGGCCTGTGAAAAATTGCTTAAACAGCGAACTGGCTGCATGCCATGTGTATAAACAGCAATAAAGGTATTCATCCATTCCAAGAGTTCTTCTAATTGTGATACAGGTAATCAGTGCAGAGCAGCGGCAACGCAGATGGAGTGGCTGCGGCAATGAGATAGAACAAAGTAAAAGTGCGACAAGTAGGGGCCTATCGGAAGTCCAGTGGGGCCTGCAATGAGAGACCTATTGTCGTTCCAATGGGATGTCCAAATGGGCGCCCAGTTGGCCGCACTATGGGAATGCCGATGGGTGCCTAATACACAACAGGCCGACGAATTGGGTGACCAATTGGAAGTAGGTCGGCCAATGGTTTTTTTCGGCTCGGTCGCCAAGGCTAAAGTAAAATGGATGCTCTAATTATTGCAACAATACTTAGAAACAAACCTCTATGGCAATAAACAAGAAGCTTATCGGGGTGGATCTAACTGCCGTAGGTTACTGGCCAAACTATTTCGGGATAAATTGCTTTTGTTTTCTAATGGACCGACACGCATTTGTATGAGTTAATTTGTTCGCACTACATCAATGATTGCGTTCGCGAAAGCGCAACTCTGCAGCCTGCCGGGATATCGGCATCTGTATACTCTATGCGGGGACATGGCAGTAGCGGTCCCAGGGGGGGGGGGGCGAATGGGTGATCGCCCACCCCCAAAGAGGTCCTCAGCTTCTTATTTTTTGTTGTTTTGTAGGTGTTCCACTTGCGCGAGGTTAAATCCCACTCGTGCGAGGTCGCAAACGTGTTCCGACCATCAGAAATGCGGGCTCGAGTCAGCCGTTGCACTGCCTAAGGGGGCCAAAAACCACTGCGTCGCTAAGTGATTTGTGCCCGAGCGGTGTACACCGCATAGGCCTACACGCCTGCATGGTTATTCGCACTTTCCACCTGGCGCCGGCGCCGTTCCGTGTAATATCGCTCCAAGGGATAGGTTAAACGTTTCGCGAACAAACGCAAGGAGGGAGCGGGGTGGGTCCCCATATCCACCGATGGAGGTCGGGTGTTCTGCCAGGGGGGAAAAGGTGGCCTCGAAGGTGTCGTGTTCTGGCCGCTGGCAATGAAGGGCACGTCCACAGCAAATGTTCTGTGTCGGCATCTTCGGCAGTAGCCGTGCAAAAGGGGCAGTTTGTGCGGGAAGGGCATGGTAGCGTGGGGGGGCCACCCCGGTAACAGCGGGAGAGAGGGCTACACCAACACGAAGTCTTCGCAGCAAGACCTTTCCCAGTGAGCGAGTCTGCTAGGGAGGTCCGTTCCACACGGTGGAATTAGAGCTCGTGTGGCGCGAAGATCTTCTTTCCTTTGTAAAAACTGTGCTGGGGTTTAATGTCTTAAGGCATGGTCGTGGAAAAATTGCTGTTTTGGAAACCACCCCCAATGTGAGCGGGAAGGTATTTCGCCGACCCGGAAGCCGCAGAGGGCAGGTACGTATCCAGTATGTCATGAATGTCCTGAGATAGCGGTTTTATTCCCCTCGACGTAAATCACGTTGGCCCCGGGGAAAACTGTATAAATTTGAAAATTGTACCTCAGGGGCTTGTGAAGAGCAGGAGTTGTGCTTGCAAGCCGTCCGGATGGCCGTAAGCTCAGCCGCATAAACGGCAGGGTGCGGGGTGTTTCGTAGAAGCAGGTTTGACAGGCCTTGGGTGGGAGAAATTGTAGTTTTTGTGGTCACCACGTAGTCCTTGGCCCAGCGCCCAAATGCCTGCACCACCTGGGGTTGAAACTGCGCGCCACTTCTTGTCGAGGGCAAAAGGGTCTAAAGTAATGCCCGTTGGGTCCGTTTCCCAATCGCGTTCGTGGCCCGTTTTTCGGTCCCCCTTTGGTATACCCCACCTTGCTGGAAACGAATAACCACCTCCTCCGCCGAACTGGCGCAGGGAAGGGAGCGTTTGTTTATTTCCCCCCCAACCCCCCCCCCCAATAAAATTCGCCCCTCCCAAACATAACTCTGGGACCACTACTGCTACTCGGTTACCACTCGGACTGCAGAAAGTATGAATTCGAGCAGCTGCCACAAAAACGAACTTGCGGGCCAATTCGAGCACTGTCATCCGTTGGAGAAGCAGGCGAGATTAGTAACAAAATCAGAAGCATTAAGCAAATTGTCCATCTTATTTACACAAATTATCACACAGTGTCTGGAGGCCAATAACGCGGCGGCCCGTTTCTTTTATGAAAATCGCCACCAGGTGTGCCTTACCCATGTTATCTATCTTTCACTCATAGAACAAGTACTAATTTGAAAAAAGAACCGCTAACCCTTCTACACGTCTGTTTCTCAAAAATCCTGGAATTTTGTTCTGTGTATTGAAATGAATAATAATTTTAAGCAAAACAATTTCGATAAACGAATGAAAACTCATTGAGTAATCACTAAAATTACTAGCGTTAACCCATTACAAGTCCGTCCTATAGCTGCGTGTTAGCAAAAGCCTGTATGTCACAAACTGCAGGCCAGGCCCTCCATATTTTATATTCGGGCGGCCGACATGACGGCGTCCCGGACGGGGTTCGGCCATTTTGCGCCTCACTGAGGAATCCGGGGTCCCCCCTTCGGCTTTGTGCTCACGCCCTTTGTTTCGCCCTGCCTGCTAAGAGGACAAAAACGGGCTGCGACATTCCATCGGACGTGCAGGTGCCAGGGGTGACGTCATGATCCCTAGCTCGGACGCGCGCGTGCGATGGTGGCGAGTGGCCGGGGCCCCGGGAGGGGGAATTCGAGGAACAATGGGGAAGACGTCGGAGCAGGTCTACGGGACGGCCGGCGGACGGCGGAGGTTATTTAAGTGAGCGCAAGCGGTCGCTGGGGGCAGTCGGCTGGAGATTCGTGAACGTGCTACATGGGGAAGGGTCCGGGGGTGACACGCTTTAGCGGAAGTACGTCGGTAGGCTCGCGAAAGAACGACCATGGCCTAACGCTCGAGTTCACCCGTCGCCGTGAGTCCCAATCCCGACCATCTTCTGCACCCCTGAGCCCCGAAACAAGTAAGCGGCTGCCCGGCGAGGTCGGCTCCACCTCGTCGTGACTTTCCGTCGGTGAACCGGCGGGTTCTCCTTGCCTCGTAGAGACTTTCTTTTGCCACGCCTCCCCCTCGTAATTGTTTGTTGCGTCGGATTAGGATATCCGCCTCCTTCCGGGTTTTTTCTAGTGTCACTTGTAGCTAACGAGCTGAGAGTTGGTTTTTTGGTGTCTTGTTTGTAGTAGTTGTTGTTGGTGAGTGTAATGATGGGTTAGGACGTTTCGAGTGTCGTGTACAGCTTTCAGAGCTGTTAGATGTTTCTTACAGAGAGTGCTGTTGTCGGGGGTTAATGATGTTTGTCGCCTAGAGTGTCCTGCGTGTTGCCTACGTGTGAGTATTTTTTTATTGTTGTTGCATTGTCGAGGCTTAAACAAGTGCTTGCCTCTACAGTGTTTCGCGTGTCGCGTACAGCTGTCTGAGTTATGAGTCCGAGGTCGAAGGTTAAGGCGTAGAACACGGTGGATCGAGTGTCGCCATAGTGCCCCCCCGTGTATTTGGGTTTCGTTTGTTGTGTTACTACTTAGTTAGCGCCGTGCGCTAATCTCCACGAGCGCGCGTGCGCTTAGTGTACGGCGGATTGGTGCCTACGCGCACAGGCCGATGGCAGTGTGAAGGTTCCTTTTTCTTGTGTCGGGTGGTGCCCTGTAATCTTTTTGTTTGTGCAGTAAATCTATATAGTTCAAAACGTAGTCGAGCATCTCCGTTGTGAATTTATTCACCCCAGCAATCTCGGCCCACGTGAAAACTCACGGGCCGGCCACCCTGGAAAAATATAAATAACTGTTGTCTCGCGCCCTTCTTTGGTTTTTGCTAGCGGACGCAAATTACCGGGGGAGGAGCTTGTGACACTGTACAGCAGTTTTTGGACATTGGAATCGCTTACCGATACCAACAAAAACCAGTTTGCATGTCCTGCGATATAAAGAGGCATCAATTAAGAGTATTTCAGCCATTTTTACTCGGCAGCGTATTTTGCAAAGAAAAATCCAGTCCAACTGAGGACATCCACCATGATAGCTATACACTTACGAAATTTCAAAGCTCTGGAATCATCACTTTGGGTAGAAGTGTATATTGCTTGTAGGACGTCCTTTTCATGCCATTGGGTATGTAGTTTTAAAAAATCTTCCCCGGCATGCTAACGAAGTCCGACAGCGACATTTATGAAATGGCTTTTGGTACACTCTGCACAATATTCAACATCAAAACCAAATCTTATATATCATTCGGTCAAATATGTACTGCGGAATGTGCAAAACACGCTATTCCTTCCCCAATTGACATCCACACTATTGGCGTTTGCTAGGGCAAGGCCCTGAAATAGGAACACTTTTGGTCTCTTGTAGCCAGGGCTCTCCCACGGTAGTTGCAAACTTTAATGACCCTCCGCCCACCACCACCGCCCTCTCGGGCGTCAAGTTTGCTGCACTGGCGGAACGCTGTCTGTGTCTATGCAGTTAAAGCTACATGCGCGAGGGGCCGGCTTCGAAAAATGCGTTGTTACGGGAAAGCAAGGACGCCGCGGGCAAGCGGCCGCACATCCTCACGAGTCAAAAACACATGCCGTAAAGCTGGCCGGGGTCGCGGTCGACACGACCTTGGGTAAACTGTGACGTAGACTTTTCAGCTGTAAAACTCCTCAAAACACAACTGAGGAATCGCCTCAAGGAGAAGGCCATCGATTGTGCCTTTCACAGTGCGGTTGAAAGGCCTGATGCTGTGTCCTACCCGTGCGATTCAGAAGTGGAGAGCTGGGCCGAACATATTAATCGGAGCCTGCAAGTATATGATGTTGGCGACAAAGTAATATACTCCCTCGCAGTTTTCCCATTGCGTGACTTGAGCTGGAACGGCTGTTGTCTTGTAATTTATAAGTATGTGCCTGGCAATCGCCTTGTCCGTAGTCATCTGTCCATTTCTCAAATGTTTCTGGGGAGAACCCTGCTGCTAACATGCACAGTGCAAAAAAACGTCTGCATAAGACGCATTCTTGAGGACACGGACCGATTATCATGGTCTTTTACGCTGTATTCGAGTGGTCATTTTCGAGCGCTCTGGAGCACTCAGGAACCGGACTTCGTGTTCGGGTGGTCAAAATCGAGCACTCGACGTATGTTCTGTTGGTCGGCTCAGAGCGTCATCCTCCACTCCGAGCGCCTCCGACTGCTCTGACACCGAAGTGGGAGCGGCGCCGAAATGTGGAGCTGATCGGGTCACGTCACCGCGGCCACCGTGGCATGCACTACCCGCCCAATGTACCCATTCTAGCCACCCTACCCATACTCGCTTGCCTAGTCGGACTGAAGGCATCTCCGAATCATGTAAAAACGGAGACGCCTATTCAGTGTCAGGGAACCGTCCCCGCTGCTTCTGCAGCTCACAATCGACGCCAAGGAGGCAATCAGCTCAGACGACGACGTCGACTCGCATGTTTACGCGACACAGTTCGCTGAACTGTTCGCCGCACTGCTTGCTATGTTCAAAGTACAGGAATATGTTCGCAACTTTGGCTTGGAGCTAACGGGTCCGATCAGGAGGCCGCCATTTGTTGAAACACCTTGGCCACCTTGGCCGGCCTGGTTGTTTGCAGTTGCCTTGTTAGCCGCGTCACGGCACCACGGTCGCGTCCTGCTCCAAGGTCGGGTAGCGTTCGGTTGGGGAGCGGTGACTCTTGCTCGAATTTGGAGAAGAACCGCAACGGCATATACCGAGTCAGAGTATTAGAGCGACCTCCCGATTACAGTACCAGAGTTCGTCTTTACCGGAGCTTACGGTGACTTGAAGGGGCAGGTTTAGAGATTTTTCAGCAGCATTGGAATATGGTTTTCCTAGCCTAGCTTAAAAGCTCTGTGTGATGTTACACTAGAGGTTGTTACATCGAAGCACTTCATGGAGGATTTGTATTATTGCACTGTAGCGTCAGCTGCCCAAAGGTTTTTACCGAATCATAAAGTCAGTACTTTGGGAAGAGTAGGTTGCATAACCTTGTTTCTTTGTATAAAGCTGTCGTGGCACTGTAGCTGCACCTTGTTTTATTCGTACTTGTATGGCACTTGGTAAAAATACGAGAAACGTTACTGTGTGCAGCTTACAAAGATATTTTTTGTTCTTGGAGTTGCTCTTACAGTCTTGGGATTGTCTATGCACGTGCCACGTGCTACCGAAGCCAGAAAAAGAGTGGCCGGCCGTACAAAGTCAGCCTGGCTTTGAAGACCGACAGTGGAACAGTGGAATACTCTACGTGTGAGTGCCCGCTGAACCACATTCCTGCGGCTCTGCGCCTCCTTGTTCTGCTGAAGCAGAAGGGCTTCAAGGAGGCGCCACCAGAGCTCTCATGCACCGAGTTGCCGCAGCAGTGGAGGCGCCCCCGATGACAAGGCATCAGGCCCATGGCCGTGCAGAATGTGGACTGGCGGAGTTCGCGTGAGGGTGGCATGGGCATGCCAATGCCCGTGTGACTTTTTGATGCCCGGGCTGAACAGCAAAAAGCAGCAACAACTTGACGCGATTCATAGCCTGGGAGAGTCTCCAGAGCCTTGGGACCTTCGACTTTCGCCGTTCTCCTTGCCGTGGGGGCCGTCAGTGGACACGAAGCTTGAGCCTGCGCCTGCTGGATCTGCACTGTCGTACCAGCAGGCAAACTCCTGCAGGCTTCACTACTTGAATGTAGCCCAGAATTTCACAAGGCAGCCACCGTGACACCAGACCATTGCATCTTTGAAAGCGGTGGAAGGATACAAGATATAAGCAAACGAACATTCAGTGCGACGTCATGAACTAGGTTTGTCTTAGGTGTTTGGTCGTTCAGTTTAGTTTACAAACACAGCACTATCACAAATTCATCTCACAAATAATAAAGGTCGCACTAATATGTGCATTGCAAGATTAATGAAGCACTACAATACGGCTTATAATACCTGGAGGTTCCAGCTTGCGGCCACCGCAAAACTTGTAATGTGATTCCCACCCCCTATTTTTTTCTGGGCACACTCCCCTTTTCTAGCAGCCTTTCCTAGATATGGTCCTTCACAGTAAGCCTTAAGAGGCATTAATCACTTGTGGCACTCGGGGACATTTAAATCAGTTTATGTTTAATCTCCAGGTAGCTTCAAAGGTTTCTAGGACCTGCAAGCCTGAGGCAGCCAAAAGTCAGAATCCCGTACAAACAAGTGCTGGCTGCCTCACCGCCGTATGTTCGAAACTGAAACATAAATACAGGTGAGGTGAGTTGCAACACAACAAAAACAGCTGTAACACAACTGAACCGAAGAGACTAAAATGCAGAGAATGAATCCCGTCTCACGAATAAATAGGACTGCCAAGCTGTGTACTCTGTCATGGCAGGAGTTACGCATTTACAAAATTTCAACTGGGAACTGCAACATTATGCAGAACGTTATCCAGTCAGCCCTGGCGATACTACATGGTGCCAGTTTTGCAAACATCCAGCAGCGCACCCTGCTATCTGGGATTCCCCATTTTATTTCGTTGCTAAAGTAAAGTTAAAATAGTGGGTGAGCACCGAATGGAAAAAGTTGCGTCCGCGTACGTTTGGGGAAATGAAGTTAAGCGCCTGAGCAGACACTTTCCTGTTCGCGAGGGGGCATAGCCCTCCTCCTCCGAATGACTCAGTTTTATTGCTGCGCGGTGAGCATGCCTCGATCTTTATTGCGACACAACGGAGCTTGAACGCGGACAAGCGGACGAGCTGCATTTCTAGGAAGCGTGTACGGCGTGTCACTCGGAGTAGCAGAAGCTTTCACGTCGCTGTGTGCAATTCCTTCAAAACTACCATGTCTACGTCGTCTACCTACATGGTGTAATTTTGTTACAAAACAGCCCCATCCGAACTATTCAGTTCTGTCACACTAGTTACCCCAACAGCAGCGGCGGACTCTCCACTCGACTGCGGGGAATCACTGTCGTGGAGAGGCCCGACGTAGTGAAATCACCTAGCCGCAAAGCTGACAAACCTATAAAAACACAGCCTGTCTGCGTAACACAGACAATGGTTATTCCCGCTTTCTCTCGTGCGGCCGGTATACTGCAGAGATTCATGCAACCCAGAATGCGCCCAAAAAGCTTCTGCACGCTATACGCTGTTTTACGTTTAAATGACCCCTGCGAAAACGTATTTTATGCCACATACTTGCTCCCATCGTTGTCTGTGACTCCGCGCTGCTTGCACAGCGGTACACAGCAGTGTACTGGCATTTCGCCAGCAAAAAATCTGACGGTGACAGTCGAAGCGCGTACGCTCACATGCGGGAACGCGCGTAGTGGTCGCGTCTCGCCAGCATAAAAATGGCGGATAGGGTACCTGCTGCGTTCACTAGAGGACGCTGTCAATTTCACATATTGCCTTGACACCATGCGGCTAATAACTCGATGCAAAAAACTGGACGACTTCTGTAGTAAGATAAATATGTTTGTCTCATATGAGGCCCGTATGCAAGAAAGGTTAAAACTTGCGAGTAATCCCAGTGGACCACAGCTGTCCATCGAAATATCCGTCGGACATTTGACGTGCGTCGGACATCCGCAAGAATCCGGCGGACGTACTACAGACGTCCGTGGCATGGTCGGAGCAAAGGAATTGCTCATCCTAGGGACGTCCGACAGACGTTTGAACCGGACTTTTAGACGTACGGCGGATGTTGAATATCAAATATTTCCGGACACAAATGTGAAGGGGCGTCCAGGGGATAACTAGATACGGAACTTGGAGCTACTCTTAACAAACCAACATCTAGGGAAATGGTTATGAACCTAGAAAAGGTGTGTATAAAGAAATGACTGTACGGCGGTTACAGAGCAGTAAAATTTACGTGATGAAATGATTCACACTTAGTGAAATGGCCAGGACAACAATAAAACAACAAAAAACTTAGAAAACAAACTTTTGAATTCTGGTAAGGAAAACAATACAAAGTTACACTATTTCAATATTTCACACAAGTGATAAGATTCGGGAAAAACGAAAAAAAAACGGGGAACACGGAATGATTAAACACTAGTTACAACAAGACAGATTTACACGACTACGTGATTCGCCACCAAGTGATACGCTCAAAGAATAATAACACAAAAAAAATGCATGGAAGACGGAAATGATTCAATTGTGGTTCAATGGTGCATGGCCAGCATCATCAGTTATGGTAGGAATTCTTGAAGTTTGCGTTTTTGTTGTGGTACCTGAAACTGCCAAAATAGTTGCAGACCGGATTGGTTGGAAAGTGAGTAAAAAGTTCATGGTCCAAAGCTGAAAGAAATTTAATTCTCTTCTAGCAATAAAAAATAAGAAGCCGCAGGTTGTCGACAAAGCTGATATTTGCACAGGATGTGACTGACAATATTAATCTGGGCCCTATACATTGTCTGGTGAAAAAATTTGATATCTGTAACAACACGAAGATATCTAGTTACAGACAATGCAGGATACCACTCGCAGGTGGAAAAAAGGTGCTTTTTTTTCCCAAACCAGGAGAACTGCTGCGCCAAGTTGATCGTCAACAGTCGCTTGAACAGCGCCTTGTGCAGACTTTGCAGTAGCACCTACCTTGCAAGCCAGTTTTTCAATCTAGGCATCAGGGTACAGGAAAATCTGTGTTGTTAATACAGCTTTTTAAGACTGGTATAATACAGAATGGCCGCCTACTATTGTCCCTGAAAAGACAGTGTATGACAGCTGCATAGTACTGGTACTCACCTACGAGGCAGAAACTTCTAGGCTCACAAAAAGGGTCTAACTTAAATTAAGGACGACTTAGCAGGCAATAGAACGCTAGATGATGGGTTTATGTATATAATAAGGGAAAGAGAGCGGAGTGTATATAATTTAATGTCAGCATTGGCACTACTAAGGCAACCTTAAAACTAACTATGACTGCTAATGTGAGGTACCACTATTTATAAGAACTATATTTCGTGAATGGGGACTCTGAGGACATTTAGCCGATCCACAGGTCCCATCTGATCTTGCAAAATATTTTTCTGTTTCTAATGGTAGTAACCGCTTGATTGATTGAAGTGACAATATATACACGGATGAAGCCATGTCCACAAAATGTGGCAAAAAGAAACATGCACAAACCCGGAGAGCGTCACTGCCATGGACGTATACTTCCTCTGCAGAATGGCGAGGTGGGATAGTTGGTATATATGCATATCCCAGCAAACACGTACGTCGTGTACGTATCCCCGAGACGTCAGCAATCGACATTGCAGATGTCCAGGAGACGTCACGTTGGGGTCGGAGTTACATATATTGAACGTGGCTACAACTGTAAAAACCCCATCCAAATCACACAAAGGATAACGTACAATAGACCCCTCATGGTACTTTTATATGCTGTTTACGGGACGTTACCTTAGTGGTACGTCTTATGGATATGTTGTGGTGGTACGCATGCAGGACGTATATAGATGTCTGTTCTACATTGGTTTTTTGTCTTGGCACAAGCATTGTTTCTTATATTCATGACTTGTGTACGTTAGTATGATATTGTTGAGATGAACCTGTATGCCTGAAATTTACATTCTTTTTACATTATTTGGAAGTTTGGCCAGCCCCCTTTCCAAGGTTGCCTACGTGTTGTGGGCATTTATACTTCAAATACATGTCTTACTAGCTATTCAGCACTGTTTGCTGTTACATATCACCTGGTTTCTAGATTAATGTGTTTCCACTTTTGAAGTGCTGCATACTGCATGAAGTCTCATATGTGAAGTGCCAAGCTGACCACACACTCTTGCAGAAGCACACGAAGCACAGCTCTAAACAAGAAATGTCGCATCGAAAACAAGTGGCAGTAAGTAACAGCAAACCAGTCCTGATCAGCACAAGCGCCCTGGACACTAAGGCAACCACAGTAGCGTCATCGAATTGTACCATACAGCACGGCTGTACAGGCCTTCTGCAAATAAACTATCACAGAAACAATTCAAAAATTAAACTAATTAAAATGACAGTCTCCCATCCTATCTGTAAGTACCTGCAGCTGGGTAGTAAGAACGCTTTCAAAGTACACATAAAACACAAAAGAGTTCAGGTAAAACAGTTTATATTGACTTCCAAATTATGTAATATGCTTTCGCAAACAACCACTTTAATTTTCATTCCTATCTGCCCTGGCCCACAGGGTACACATTGTATATTACAAGAATAGTACAAATATTCATGACTATAAATAAGTCACACACAGCAGAAAGGTTGACAAAAAATAGGAAGAAAAGCAAACATGTAAACCCAGGGTACAGGCACAAGATAGTTATTCAACTTGAAATATCGCACATTAAATAATTGGGTGAAAAACAACGCAAGAAAGTGTGAAAACAAAGAAATGATTGAATAGTGGTTATAAAACACAGCAAATTTACGAAACTAAATAGTTCACATGTAGTGAAAAGTTTGGGAACAATAAACAAAAGCACCTTGGAAACACAGAAGTGGTGTTGAGTGGTGGTTGTGAGTGCCATACAAATTTAAGCTACCTTAAACAAACCAACATCTAGGGAAATGGTTATGATCTATAGAAAAGGTGTGTATAAAGAAATGACTGTACGGCGGTTACAAGAGCAGTAGAAATTTACGTGATGAAATGATTCACACTTAGTGAAATGGCAGGACAACAATAAAACAACAAAAAACTTTAGAAACAACTTATTGAATTCTGGTTAGGAAAACAAAAAGTTACACTATTTCAATATTTCACACAAAGTGATATGATTTGGGAACAAACGAAAAAACGGGGAACACGGAAATGATTGAATATTAGTTACAAGAAGACAGATTTACATGACTACGTGATTCACACCAAGTGATACGCTCAAAGAACAATAACACAAAATAAAAACGCATGGAAGCACAAAAATGATTCAATGGTGGTTCAATGGTGCATGCCTCCATCATCAGTTATGGTAGGGATTCTTGAACAGTGCAGGCGGTTGGATGGACCGGAGGGTGCTGTCCAGAGCTCTGATCAAGTTGTGACGCGTGCTGCCGCAGCGTGCGACAGCAAAATCGTACAGAAGATCAACAGCCCGCCAAACAAAGCTTTCGCCTTCTCTTTCTTAGAACGTTTGTAACCTCCAC
Source organism: Haemaphysalis longicornis (assembly GCA_013339765.2). Classification (NCBI taxonomy): domain Eukaryota; kingdom Metazoa; phylum Arthropoda; class Arachnida; order Ixodida; family Ixodidae; genus Haemaphysalis; species Haemaphysalis longicornis. The sequence goes on from CM023452.1 coordinate 22,164,294, forward strand.
AATAACAATATGTATTATCCAATACTAATTAAAAACATTCTATTTTATTATAGATTTATAAAGCCGTTTTAATTAAATAACGGTTTAACAAATTTTGTCAGCCTGAAAAACGTAATTGCAATTTTTGCTTCCACACTTTGAAAAAAATGTCATTACTGCAATATTTACTGCAATAAGAACCGTTTTCAATGTAATTTCTTGTTTATGTACTGAAACGTGTGTACAAAGCCTACAAAAAATACGAGACTCGTCACTGTTCAACTATCTCTGGGTTATGGTTTTGGCTGTCGAAAATTTAATCTTCTGCTAATTTACATTGCTGCTGCTGACCGTTTGTTCTGGTGGGCAATCGTGCATTGTAGTGTGCGCACATGCTAGAAAATTTATTAGGTTTAGTTTCTCTGTCATCGCTGTTATAACGAGTCCGTACGCTCTGGAACGTGATTTAATAAACTGTGTTCCCACTATTATTCGTTACCTAAAACTTGGCAGTAATCCGTCGGACCTATGAACGAGCGTCGGACATTTGCAACAATCCGGCATACGTTCTACAGATGTCCGTGGCAAGGTCCGGGGCAAAGGATTTGCTCATCCTATTGACGTCCGGCAGACGTTTGAGCCTGACTTTTAGACCTACGGCGGATGTTGAATATCAGATATTTCCGGACATAAATGTAAAGGGGGCGTCCAGGGGATCACAAGATACGGAACTTGGATGTCCGCCGGACGACCAGTTCTAGTCCTACATTTTCTAGTCATGAAGAAACCTGCGCCTGCTGTAAACCCCAGTGCTTTTTCGAGAACATTCTTGAAGCACTGCTGCAGCTGTAAAGGAACACTGAAGAGATTTGTAAATATTGCGAGATTACTAATACAAATTGTAGACCGGAGTCCATAGGCCGTGTGTCGACCATTATAAGCGCGTTTGCCAGAATTTATTTAGCAGAAAAATCAATTCGAAATTGCTGTCCCCCTCTCTTCATCCTCGCCCATTTTTTATTACGTTTTCTGGTGACGTCAGGGGAAGATGACTTGGCTTGACTCAGTAACTGCACGTCTCGCCTACTTTCAAGCAGAGTCAGTCCGCCCAGCGTTTAGTCCGGCGGCCGTTGGGCGTCACAATTCGTTCGCTTAGTTGAAACAACGCCGCCTGCATAATCATGCCTAACGCGTGAACGAAACGCAAACAGAAAACTTCCTGGCTCTCCTACCTACCCTCCTAGTGCGTACTTTCATGGCCGCCAGCCAGCGCCGCTCCTCGGAACTACGCAAAATAGTTTAAAGTTTGTTTAGGGTTCCCCAGGCGGCGGTCCTACGCCTTCTTTTTCACCATGCCTGTCTGTCTTGGTCTGGCGCTGATAAAACAGCCTTTGCCTCTTAGCGAAATCACTTGTGGTGCCACATGCTGATGCCGGCTGTGCGCGCTTATCTACTTGAATCACAGGCCCCGAAATTTTCTGAGTTGGGCGTCCCCCCTCTGTCCCCTCCGCATTTCGGTCTTGTTTTATTCCCGCTGTTTGCACTCTGCATTGGTACGCACTTTTAAAATTGAAGACTGTACTCTAGAATTGTCCGGACAGTGTGGCGGGACCCTCAGCTGCTTATCCTTTTGTTTTCTATTATCTTCTGAAATTTGCAAGCACGTGATATTTTTGAAATGTAATAGAAGTGAGCGCCCGAATAAAACCTTTGCACGCAATTTTTTCCTCCCTAAATCCTCTAGAGAGAACGAACATCACTAAAATATTAGCTGCCCCATCCGAAAATACAGTTTGTCTGTTCACTATTTATCTAGCCTACAATAGTTCTCACACTATTTGAGTTCCTCCTCCGTCAGTCATCTTTGGAAAAATGCAGCAAGTATGAAGCGAGCGACGCGTAACGAGATCCCCAGCGCGCCCCAGAACTATCGCCCCGTCGCGGCTAAGATGCGACCGAAACGGCTCTTGAAACCCAACAGGCAAGTCGACGGACACACGGGTGCGGCGTTCGCGACTCGCTTCAGTGACGTAAGGCGAGATGTCCACCGGCGCGCGCTACATAGCGGATGAGTGCCAGAACTAAGCGTCCCTACCCTTTCCGTTGAAAAGCGCGTGACGGGTTAGGCAATGTTTATACAGGCGGCGTTGGTTGAAACGAAGCCACGACACGTTTGTGAATGAAAGAATGTGCCTTTCTTTACTTTGTTAGTTTGTACACTGTATCTAGCTCAAAGTCAAGGTCGCTCCACACAAGCGCTGCGCAAGTGCACATGCAATGCTTCGCTGACTGGCCCAGGTCAGGATATTAACTGGCCCAGGTCCGTGCTGGCCCAGGTCAAGATGTTTTAAAAAGAGTTAAAAAATGACAGTACCGGGAGGGGTAAACACCTTTTTTCACAAGCTGCACACAGAAACGCTACCGGTTAAAACGTGGATGAAAAGCAAGGATATTTATCTGCGATGGGGTGCCGATTGCTTCTTGTGCAAGAAGCCAGAAAGTGTGAATCATGTTTTCTTAGATTATTGGGATGCGTTCTTTTTGGAACGTCCTCCAACGAACTCTTAAAAAAGACCTTCCTCTAATATCCCACGGCCTTCGGTACTTGTATATCATTCCTGAAACTGCGCCGTATGACTTGTTTTTTCTCCTGGGGCTGCGCGGAATCTGGAGGAGCCGCATGGATGTTAGGAATACAGAGGCGGATGCGCCTTCTGTGTGCTCTTATTTCGCCGGAAATATTTGTACAATACTCGAAGAGTTCATTAAGGCAAGGTTGTGATGACGACTTGCTATCAGTAATGCATGAACTTACTGTGATGAAAGTGCACAAATAACTGCCAGCTGAAAGTATGGAAGTGACGCTTGAAACAATCAACCCTCTTGGTTGACCTCTCCCCCATTTCTTTGTAAGTGTTATGCCTTAAGCAATAAAGAAAGAAAAGGCCCGTGGCAGAGTGGTCTGGGGCGCTAGGCATATAATTTTTAAAGTTGCAAGTTCGAATCCCCTAGGGTGCTTGTTTTGTGAGTTGATTTTTTCACTTTCGGCCGATGTTTTCTATAGTGATGCCACCATTTTTGGGCCATAACGTTCACTGCCACACGAGGCAGTTCGCAGAACACGCACACACTGACACTAACACGCGAGCGAATTATCATTGGCGTGCTGTTGCCATAAGCACCGACTACTTCTGGGCAGTGGGCACAGGCCAGAATCAGCAGACTCTTGCCCTGGGGCGAACAGGCTTTTTACGATACAGGCATGAGTGAGGCAAGCTCCAAATATAGCGGAAAAGCGCACGGCATTTGAGTGTCGGCGGTGACGTGGAGGGCGTTCATCCACTGCGTAGGCCTCGGCTAGTGATTGCTACGATTCCAAGCCGTCCTGGGAGGCTTATCTTGGGCATTTTACAGCTGACAACATGGCAGAAGCGAGGTACGACGATTACTGAGATATCGAGAATGCCCATCCAACGATGCCGTCGGATGTCAGGCATGTTTATTGAATTGTTTTTTTAAACTTGTTTGAATGCAAATCTTGGACATCGTCCAATCAAGGTGCATCTCCTCCTTCGTCACAGCCGTTTGGTGCGGCTGCCGCAGACCACGCATGGTAGTTTTACTTCTTTCGCGCTTTTAAAAGAATTACCGACTTGTCAACCAGATAAACGATCAAAAGTGTGTAATTTGAACCAGTGTACGCAGTGCAAGCAAAAACGGGAGCTTCACAAATTCACTTCAGTGTCCCTTTAAGAATACTCGATACAAAAGCATATTCGGTAGCTTGTTTTGGCAAAATGCTTGCCCACACACTGTGCAGAAAGACAACTCCACACCCTATTAATATTTTTCCTGGAAAGAGTACGAGCAGTGATGTTTACGGTTGTTAATATGTTTAGTGATGTGTACAGTGATGTTTACCGGTACCTCATCTCACCGTGCTTGTGACCCATGAACAAAATGTTTATCATGCGTAATAAAACATCCCCTGCACATCTAGAGTGATGTTGTTGTAATATTTCTGCCCAATCGAACAAATTCTGCCATTTTTTGTACGCACCAAGAGTGCCACATTGACATTGAAGTGCATTGACGCCTTTCTCAGGCCATACGACACCTTCCACACGACAGCAAACGTTTCCTCTATATACCTGCACAGCCCCTTCCCCTAATGACTTTATCCACAAGTTTATTTCCAGTAATACAGAGCACATAATCAGCTTAATCTGCCGTTATCAACCTGCTTATCTGTACTTTAAAACTCTTTGATAGCATTTCTAAGCAGTAATTCTTGACAGACAAATAAAAAGAAAACCACATTTGTTTTACGGAGTTTTAAGTAATCCAGCAGCACTTTCTGGTCCTCCTCTAAAGGCAGCAAAAATAGGTCTTGCTACAACTTAATCACGCACATGATGGATTTCGACTTCGGCCACTCAAAATGGAATACAAAAATTTGCTCTGTTAACTCAGTTATGTCTGGGTGTGCGTAGCGAAAGGAACGGTTAATATTACGATTTAGCTCGGTTCTCTGTCCGGTTACATCTTTATCGTTCAGCATCGTACACCTGAGTGTTTAGGTTTGGTTGTGATCTCTCGTTAAGTTACTGTTCGAAACGCGGAGCCCGTTCTCCGTCTGTCCCAGCAGGTCGTTGCCTCCTCCTCAATTCATACCGTCGTTGATCCGCGGCTTAGGCACGAGATTCCAAACGAGACGACGAACCATCCTCATCTGAATCCACTCGCGTGGCTGTTTCGTACTTACGACGCTTCTTGAGGCGTGCGGCTCGCTGTTACTACGTGTCATCGGCTCGCTGCATCCTCGTGATTTCGTTCCCACGACGAAGCCTCAATGGCTTCCTTCAGTCTCTCCGACTTACTTTCCATATCGGACGGCGAATCCCACCGAACTTCTATATATACGATGCAACTCCGGCTCTTCCTTCATTATGTCAACGTGATTTCACCGGCTCCTCCTCTGACATAACACCACATGGCTTGCCAGTGGTGCTGCCAGCTGCGGCAGTTGCTAGGCAACCTGAAATCTTGCAGTGCGACAACCGGCCACAGGTAAATGGCGAGAATACGGCCATTGTATCTCTCACTTCAAAATCGTGTGGCCTTCTCGTGTTCGCACAATGCGCTAATGGTTTCATGCTTTAAAATAATGTGACAAAATTTCCCGGGACACACCTATATTTTTAGATTGCAAATTATCCAGATCATGTGCTCCAGCGAAAACATACGAAACCGAAACGGTAGCTTGTGTCAAAGATGTCCCATGGGCTTAGGTGGGAAGGTGCTCTTATGTCAATATGACTTTTGTCGCCCCTCTGAAAATCAACATTGGGCAGGCTCTACAGAAATACCACAATAAGACAGCTCGAGATAGGTAATGGGTTTGTGGTATCAATCATCATAAACGTTTCGTTTCATGCATCACAATCATGGTTTACTGAATACTTTTGTTATGTGACAGCTGTTTTGTAAGTCAAGGAGCCCGGTGTGAGAGAGAGCGTACACTAAACCAAAAGCGGCCATGCTCATATGGCAGCAAACTGCGAAGATCATCAATCATATCCTCTTTGCGATGCAGTGTAGACCACTTATAATGTGTCCACTTACAATTCAGAACGGAAGATCACGCAGGTTTTTATGACTACGTATTTTTCTCCTATAAACTTAATGCATAACCATTGAGTTTTATTAGAAATAAAACCACTTACCCGTAAAATGCACCAGATATAATACTGCTTAAAATGTGGTTGCCCGATGCCCAGTTAGTGAACATTTCTGAGGGGACTACAAATCAACCTGTTAATTACAGTCACCGTTCCAGGAGTGGAAAAAAAAAAGAAAATAAAAGGAGAAATTCAGCGTTGGGAAGCCTGCTCGCCCGACCGTGTGGACGCACATTCCTGAACTAACTCACTCATCAAAGTAGCCTCGCATTAGCGCATTAACTTAATACAACCTAATGTACATTCATTGGCGTTTCGCGCAATCGCGCACGAAACGAAATCGTAGAACTGAAGCAATACAGCGGGAAAAACAACATAGAAATTAAGGGAGTCCCGCAAGAGAAAGACGAGTCACTCGTGGAAGTTGTGCAGAAAATTACTGAAAAGGTTGGCACAACCGTTGAACCGTCAGATATGGACGTTGTGCATAGGGTGCCAACGAAGAACAAAGAGAGTAGTAACATCATTGTGAGGTTCGTGTCCCGAGGAGCAAGACACAGGTCCTGCAAGACGCCAAAGGCATAGGCTTGCAGCGAATGACATTGGCTTCAGCGAAACTCACCCAGTGTTCATTAACGAACATCTGTGCCCCGAGTACAAAGCACTTCTCGGAATGGCTGTTGCAAAAAAGAAAGAGAAAAACTGGCGGTTTGGTGGGTATCACAGTCGAGATCTTGGCGCGAAGGACGGAAAACTCAAAGACAATTCACATAGCAAGCTCTGGTGACCTTTCTAAGATCGTGTAAACATCATGTCGCAGCAACTCGTAGCCTTACCCAACTCGTACTAACATGACCAATGCCTTTACACCTGCAAAGAATAGTCCAGAAACATGTGAACTGAACCTAATTCACTGTAATATTAGAAGTATCAACAAAAATTTCGATACATTACTCGCGTTATTATCGAAAACGTATGCTCAATACAGCGTTATTGCTTTGTCAGAGACTTGGCTAAGAAAGGATGAGTTTCTAAACCTGACAAACTACAAATTTATTTCCTGTTCAAGGGAATCTGGTCCGAGAGGTAGGGGAAGTGGCATTGTACATTTCGTCTACGGTAGAATATAAGAAGATAGAAACGCTAACAAGAACAAGTTCCGGTGAAATTGACATGCTGTTGGCGGAACTTCAAAATGACCTCACAATCGGGGTAGTATACAGGCCACCTAATTCCAGAATACCGGTATTTTCGGAAATACTGGAAGACATATTACAATATCTTACGAATACGCATAGCAAAGTAATTATCTGTGGGGATTTCAATATAAACACTAATGACAACCTCAAGACCAAGTATCAGCAATTATTCCTTTCTTATGGCTTTCACAACCGCATTCCAAGCCCCACAAGGGTTACGCAAACGTCCTCGTCCACTATAGATCATATCATTTCTAAACTAGAACTTGAAAAAGTTGATGCCGGTGTTATACAAGAATATGTAACTGACCACTTCCCTATTCATATAACGGTGAACATTGATCGTTGGCAGTAGACGAAAAATACAGGACTTAATTTGCGGAAGGTGGACTACGCAAAAACGAAACAGCACGTGCAGGAAAAAGACTTCACCGCAACTTACAATAGCGACATCCACAAGGCATATAACAATTTTTTTCGTAATGTTAGAATCAAGCTGCGTAAAGAGGCAATTAACTTCTCGAAGAGCAGAGTACTTCATAAACCCAATCTGCCCCTGTATGACCGACTCTATTCTAAAAGTTATCACTGGTATAACAAAATGAAGCAACACAAGAATAACGCTTATTACAAAGAGCAGTACAGGATTGCGTGTAACTTATCACTTGCGCTTATGCGCAAGCGTAAAAACAATACATTCTAAAAGCAAACGGGAACTCGAAAGAGATCTGGCGAATAATTAACTCTATCACGAAAAAGCAACAACATTGTATTAAATTGCCTGATTCAGACTTTTTAGGCTTTTACACTTCACGTCTACTTGAGATGTTTAACAAATTTTACATCAATGTCGGGAACAAGTTTTCATCGAATAATAATGACGAAGAGCATAACCCAATTTTGCCCGCTCCGATTCAAAATAGTTTTGCTTTCGAAGAAATTACAGCGGAGGAAATTATACAAATAAAAAAACAGGTGCCAGGAAATAAAGCTGTCGGCCCCTGAAAAATTACAGTGCATGTACTAAAAGAGAACATTGATATATTATGCCATCCTTTAAAAAGAATTTTTAACCAATCCTTTATAACAGGAACTTATCTGGAAGCACATAAAACTGGGAGGGTAACACCAATATTCAAAGCAGATGACCCGAATAACATCACTAATTACCGTCCCATAACAATATTCCTGTTTGAAAAATAATAGCTAAGAGAATGATAAGTTATATTCAAAAAATAATATTTTTAGCCAAAAATAAACACGGGTTTCGCAAAAATTATTCTACAGCAACGGCCATGCACTCAGTCACAGAAGTAATTTACAATGCGCTTAACAACAATAAATTCGCTTTAGCCATATTTTTAGATATAAAAAAGCATTTGACTCTGTAAATCATGAAATTCTCCTAAGTTAGAACGCGATGGGTTTCGAGGGCCAGCCATAAACTTTTTCAGAAGCTACTTAACTAATCGCCAACAATTTGTACAGATAGCTCTAAACAAATCGTCAGTGAAACAAGTAACCAACGGAGTACCACAGGACCCTGTTTTAGGACCAATACTTTTTCCCTATTCATTAATGATTACCCTAGCTCCCTGTATAAAGCGCAAGCCGTCTTATATGCAGACGATACCGCTCTCATTATTTCACATCGGTCACTTACTGAAATTCAGTCACCCGAAATAATGAACTACAGAATACCTTAAGTGGTTCAATGCGAACAATTAAAAAACAGAATTTATTTTGTTCTCCTCGAACCGTAAAAAGGGCCGAAAGTGAAAGTGTGTTCCTTAAAAATTGGACGGATAGAAATCGATCAGGTTGACCAGTACAAATATTTGGTGATAACTCCAGACACTTCACTTCATTGGGCACCACATATAGAAAATTAAGTCGGAAACTAGCTTATGGATGTTACACGCTAATTAATGCAAGAAAACATTTTAATAAAGAAACCTTACGTATAATCTATTTTAGTATTTTTCATTGTCACTTATCCGATTGTATAGAGTCATGGGGATTCACTTATGCATCATATCTAGCACGCATAAACATTCTTCAAAAAGAGCCTTAAGAATCATGGCATCAGCTTCAAGGACTTCACCCTCCGCACCAATTTTTGACGAACTTAGCATAATGTCTTTTAACCTAGTTCGTGACTACAAAACGGCCCTTCTCATTAACAGAGTTCTGACTCTGAATACACCTTACCCGTCATCAGTTTTTTTTTTTATTATTGCCTTTGCGGGATACGCGACATGCGTACCATAAACCTCAATTTGCCAAAAGTGTATAATGTATATGATCGTCGTCTAATATCTTTATTGGGTCCAAAGTATGGAACCAGTTACCTTAAGATATAAGTGTGTGCCAAATTTGCACTATGTTAAAGAAATCTTTTTTTCCAAGTGTTATAGTTCTCCTAACCTATAGAGTATTATTTGTTTGTAATTCTAAGCAATCCTGTTCTTATTATTGTTGCTTATCTGTGCCATCCTGAAGGGATTATGTACAAACACCATTTTGTAATGGGTACGCACAAGCCTTGTCGGCTAAGGACCCAGATGCGTCATTCAAAGTTTTGTTATGTATCTTTTTTTGGAATAAAGCATATTCTTCTTCTTCTTCTTTGACCAACGCCGGTGACACGAGGTACGTAAGCGCCGCATTGTTGTGTAACCTTCTGAAAGCATGCATGCAGTGCTTTTCCTTTTGCAGCAACACACAAATAGTGCCGCCTATGCCAACGTTGTGCGGGCGTTCTCAGCGAGGTCGGTCATGTCAGTGCGTGTTTCTTTCACTACGCATGCTCACGTGCTTCGAGAACTTCTCATATGGTTTGACGTTTATGTTTAGCACGTCCGATCAGCAGGCATAGTCTCGCAGAAACTTCACAGCTGTTCGGGTGGGGCAGTGTGCATGCCTCTAAGGTCATCGCTCGTACTATGAAAATACTTTTTCCGCAAATTTTGCGTCGGCACATATGTATTACTGGTCTAATATTAATATGTTGCCTTTACGAGTGCGCATGCTGTTTTGTATAAAACATGACGTACGCTAGTGTGTTAACTAATCATTTAAACTAAACGGATCTACAAGGATAACTAGAAAGAACGAAACTGATCAGATGGCTACCGCAAGTGGCACGTAAATTAACAGTGGGACTTTTTAAAAACCTTATTCATGCGGCGTATGCTGGTTTAGAGATTTTTCAGCAGCATTGGAATATGGTTTTCCTAGCCTAGCTTAAAAGCTCTGTGTGATGTTACACTAGAGGTTGTTTACATCGAAGCACTTCATGGAGGATTTGTATTATTGCACTGTAGCGTCAGCTGCCCAAAGGTTTTTACCGAATCATAAAGTCAGTACTTTGGGAAGAGTAGGTTGCATAACCTTGTTTCTTTGTATAAAGCTGTCGTGGCACTGTAGCTGCACCTTGTTTTATTCGTACTTGTATGGCACTTGGTAAAAATACGAGAAACGTTACTGTGTGCAGCTTACAAAGATATTTTTTGTTCTTGGAGTTGCTCTTACAGTCTTGGGATTGTCTATGCAAGTGCCACGTGCTACCAAAGCCGGAAAAAGAGTGGCCGGCCGTACAAAGTCAGCCTGGCTTTGAAGAGCGACAGTGGAGCAGTGGCAGACTCTACGTGTGAGTGCCCGCTGAACCACATTCCTGCGGCTCTGCGCCTCCTTGTTCTGCTGAAGCAGAAGGGCTTCAAGGAGGCGCCACCAGAGCTCTCATGCACCGAGTTGCCGCAGCAGTGGAGGCGCCCCCGATGACAAGGCATCAGGCCCATGGCCGTGCAGAATGTGGACTGGCGGAGTTCGCGTGAGGGTGGCATGGGCATGCCAATGCCCGTGTGACTTTTTGATGCCCGGGCGGAACAGCAAAAAGCAGCAACAACTTGACGCGATTCATAGCCTGGGAGAGTCTCCAGAGCCTTGGGACCTTCGACTTTCGCCGTTCTCCTTGCCGTGGGGGCCGTCAGTGGACACGAAGCTTGAGCCTGCGCCTGCTGGATCTGCACTGTCGTACCAGCAGGCAAACTCCTGCAGGCTTCACTACTTGAATGTAGCCCAGAATTTCACAAGGCAGCCACCGTGACACCAGACCATTGCATCTTTGAAAGCGGTGGAAGGATACCTACAAGATATAAGCAAACGAACATTCAGTGCGACGTCATGAACTAGGTTTGTCTTAGGTGTTTGGTCGTTCAGTTTAGTTTACAAACACAGCACTATCACAAATTCATCTCACAAATAATAAAGGTCGCACTAATATGTGCATTGCAAGATTAATGAAGCACTACAATACGGCTTATAATACCTGGAGGTTCCAGCTTGCGGCCACCGCAAAACTTGTAATGTGATTCCCACCCCCTATTTTTTTCTGGGCACACTCCCCTTTTCTAGCAGCCTTTCCTAGATATGGTCCTTCACAGTAAGCCTTAAGAGGCATTAATCACTTGTGGGCACTCGGGGACATTTAAATCAGTTTATGTTTAATCTCCAGGTAGCTTCAAAGGTTTCTAGGACCTGCAAGCCTGAGGCAGCCAAAAGTCAGAATCCCGTACAAACAAGTGCTGGCTGCCTCACCGCCGTATGTTCGAAACTGAAACATAAATACAGGTGAGGTGAGTTGCAACACAACAAAAACAGCTGTAACACAACTGAACCGAAGAGACTAAAATGCAGAGAATGAATCCCGTCTCACGAATAAATAGGACTGCCAAGCTGTGTACTCTGTCATGGCAGGAGTTACGCATTTACAAAATTTCAACTGGGAACTGCAACATTATGCAGAACGTTATCCAGTCAGCCCTGGCGATACTACATGGTGCCAGTTTTGCAAACATCCAGCAGCGCACCCTGCTATCTGGGATTCCCCATTTTATTTCGTTGCTAAAGTAAAGTTAAAATAGTGGGTGAGCACCGAATGGAAAAAGTTGCGTCCGCGTACGTTTGGGGAAATGAAGTTAAGCGCCTGAGCAGACACTTTCCTGTTCGCGAGGGGCATAGCCCTTCCTCCGAATGACTCAGTTTTATTGCTGCGCGGTGAGCATGCCTCGATCTTTATTGCGACACAACGGAGCTTGAACGCGGACAAGCGGACGAGCTGCATTTCTAGGAAGCGTGTACGGCGTGTCACTCGGAGTAGCAGAAGCTTTCACGTCGCTGTGTGCAATTCCTTCAAAACTACCATGTCTACGTCGTCTACCTACATGGTGTAATTTTATTACAAAACACCCCCGTCCGAAGTATTCAGTTCTGTCACACTAGTTACCCCAACAGCAGCGGCGGACTCTCCACTCGACTGCGGGGAATCACTGTCGTGGAGAGGCCCGACGTAGTGAAATCACCTAGCCGCAAAGCTGACAAACCTATAAAAACACAGCCTGTCTGCGTAACACAGACAATGGTTATTCCCGCTTTCTCTCGTGCGGCCGGTATACTGCAGAGATTCATGCAACCCAGAATGCGCCCAAAAAGCTTCTGCACGCTATACGCTGTTTTACGTTTAAATGACCCCTGCGAAAACGTATTTTATGCCACATACTTGCTCCCATCGTTCTCTGTGACGCCGCGCGGCTTGCACAGCGGTACACAGCAGTGTACTGGCATTTCGCCAGCAAAAAATCTGACGGTGACAGTCGAAGCGCGTACGCTCACATGCGGGAACGCGCGTAGTGGTCGCGTCTCGCCAGCATAAAAATGGCGGATAGGGTACCTGCTGCGTTCACTAGAGGACGCTGTCAATTTCACATATTGCCTTGACACCATGCGGCTAATAACTCGATGCAAAAAACTGGACGACTTCTGTAGTAAGATAAATATGTTTGTCTCATATGAGGCCCGTATGCAAGAAAGGTTAAAACTTGCGAGTAATCCCAGTGGACCACAGCTGTCCATCGAAATATCCGTCGGACATTTGACGTGCGTCGGACATCCGCAAGAATCCGGCGGACGTACTACAGACGTCCGTGGCATGGTCGGAGCAAAGGAATTGCTCATCCTAGGGACGTCCGACAGACGTTTGAACCGGACTTTTAGACGTACGGCGGATGTTGAATATCAAATATTTCCGGACACAAATGTGAAGGGGCGTCCAGGGGATAACTAGATACGGAACTTGGAGCTACTCTTAACAAACCAACATCTAGGGAAATGGTTATGAACCTAGAAAAGGTGTGTATAAAGAAATGACTGTACGGCGGTTACAGAGCAGTAAAATTTACGTGATGAAATGATTCACACTTAGTGAAATGGCCAGGACAACAATAAAACAACAAAAAACTTAGAAAACAAACTTTTGAATTCTGGTAAGGAAAACAATACAAAGTTACACTATTTCAATATTTCACACAAGTGATAAGATTCGGGAAAAACGAAAAAAAAACGGGGAACACGGAATGATTAAACACTAGTTACAACAAGACAGATTTACACGACTACGTGATTCGCCACCAAGTGATACGCTCAAAGAATAATAACACAAAAAAAATGCATGGAAGACGGAAATGATTCAATTGTGGTTCAATGGTGCATGGCCAGCATCATCAGTTATGGTAGGAATTCTTGAAGTTTGCGTTTTTGTTGTGGTACCTGAAACTGCCAAAATAGTTGCAGACCGGATTGGTTGGAAAGTGAGTAAAAAGTTCATGGTCCAAAGCTGAAAGAAATTTAATTCTCTTCTAGCAATAAAAAATAAGAAGCCGCAGGTTGTCGACAAAGCTGATATTTGCACAGGATGTGACTGACAATATTAATCTGGGCCCTATACATTGTCTGGTGAAAAAATTTGATATCTGTAACAACACGAAGATATCTAGTTACAGACAATGCAGGATACCACTCGCAGGTGGAAAAAAGGTGCTTTTTTTTCCCAAACCAGGAGAACTGCTGCGCCAAGTTGATCGTCAACAGTCGCTTGAACAGCGCCTTGTGCAGACTTTGCAGTAGCACCTACCTTGCAAGCCAGTTTTTCAATCTAGGCATCAGGGTACAGGAAAATCTGTGTTGTTAATACAGCTTTTTAAGACTGGTATAATACAGAATGGCCGCCTACTATTGTCCCTGAAAAGACAGTGTATGACAGCTGCATAGTACTGGTACTCACCTACGAGGCAGAAACTTCTAGGCTCACAAAAAGGGTCTAACTTAAATTAAGGACGACTTAGCAGGCAATAGAACGCTAGATGATGGGTTTATGTATATAATAAGGGAAAGAGAGCGGAGTGTATATAATTTAATGTCAGCATTGGCACTACTAAGGCAACCTTAAAACTAACTATGACTGCTAATGTGAGGTACCACTATTTATAAGAACTATATTTCGTGAATGGGGACTCTGAGGACATTTAGCCGATCCACAGGTCCCATCTGATCTTGCAAAATATTTTTCTGTTTCTAATGGTAGTAACCGCTTGATTGATTGAAGTGACAATATATACACGGATGAAGCCATGTCCACAAAATGTGGCAAAAAGAAACATGCACAAACCCGGAGAGCGTCACTGCCATGGACGTATACTTCCTCTGCAGAATGGCGAGGTGGGATAGTTGGTATATATGCATATCCCAGCAAACACGTACGTCGTGTACGTATCCCCGAGACGTCAGCAATCGACATTGCAGATGTCCAGGAGACGTCACGTTGGGGTCGGAGTTACATATATTCAACGTTGCTACAACTGCAAAAAACCCATCCAAATCACACAAAGGATAACGTACAATAGACGTCTCATGGTACTTTTATATGCTGTTTACGGGACGTTACCTTAGTGGTACGTCTTATGGATATGTTGTGGTGGTACGCATGCAGGACGTATATAGATGTCTGTTCTACATTGGTTTTTTGTCTTGGCACAAGCATTGTTTCTTATATTCATGACTTGTGTACGTTAGTATGATATTGTTGAGATGAACCTGTATGCCTGAAATTTACATTCTTTTTACATTATTTGGAAGTTTGGCCACCCCCCTTTCCAAGGTTGCCTACTTGTTGTGGGCATTTATACTTCAAATACATGTCTTACTAGCTATTCAGCACTGTTTGCTGTTACCTGTCACCTGGTTTCTAGATTAATGTGTTTCCACTTTTGAAGTGCTGCATACTGCATGAAGTCTCATATGTGAAGTGCCAAGCTGACCACACACTCTCGCAGAAGCACACGAAGCACAGCTCTAAACAAGAAATGTCGCATCGAAAACAAGAGGCAGTAAGTAACAGCAAACCAGTCCTGATCAGCACAAGCGCCCTGGACACTAAGGCAACCACAGTAGCGTCATCGAATTGTACCATACAGCACGGCTGTACAGGCCTTCTGCAAATAAACTATCACAGAAACAATTCAAAAATTAAACTAATTAAAATGACAGTCTCCCATCCTATCTGTAAGTACCTGCAGCTGGGTAGTAAGAACGCTTTAAAAGTACACAAAAAACACAAAAGGGTTCGGGTAAAACAGTTTATATTGACTTCAAATTATGTAATATGCTTTCGCAACACAACCACTTTAATTTTCATTCCTATCTGCCCTGGCCCACAGGTACCATTGTACAATTACAAGAATAGTACAAAATTCATGACTAATAAAGAAGTCACACACAGCAGAAGGTCTGACAAAAATAGGAAGAAAAGCAAACATGTAAACCCAGGGTACAAGCACAAGATAGTTATGCAACTTGAATATCGCAACATTAAATAATTGGGATGAAAAACAACGCAAGAAAAGTGTGAAACAAAGAAATGATTGAATGGTGGTTAAAAAACACAGCAAATTTACGAAACTAATAGTTCACATGTAGTGAAAAGTTTGTGGAACAATAAAACAAAAGCACCTAGGAAACACAGAAGTGGTGTGAGTGGTGGTTGTTGAGTGCCATACAAATTTAAGCTACCTTAACAAACCACATCTAGGAAATGGTTATGATCTATAGAAAAGGTGTGTATAAAGAAATGACTGTACGGCGTTACAAGAGCAGTAGAAATTTTACGTGATGAAATGATTCACACTTAGTGAAATTGGCAGGACAACAATAAACAACAAAAACTTTAGAAACCAACTTATTGAATTCTGGTTAGGAAACAAAAAGTTACACTATTCAATATTTAAACAAGTGATATGATTTGGGAACAAACGAAAAACGGGGACACGGAAAATGATTGAATATTAGTTACAAGAAGACAGATTTACATGACTACGTGATTCACACCAAGTGATACGCTCAAAGAACATACACAAATTAAAAACGCATGGAAGCACGGAAATGATTCAATGGCTGGTTCAATGGTGCATGCCTCCATCATCAGTTATGGTAGGGAATTCTTGAACAGTTTGCGTTCTTCGTTGTGGTGCCAGAAACTGCCAAAATAGTTGCAGACCGGATTGTTGGAAGTGAGTAAATTTCATGTCCACAGGCTGAAAGAAATTTAATACCGCTCTAGGCAATAAAAACTAGAAGCCGCAGGTTGTCGACAAAGCTGATATTTGCGCAGGATGTGACTGACAATAAAAAATCTGGGCCCTATCATTGTCTGGTGAAAGAATTTGATGTCTGTAACTACACGAAGATATCTAGTTACACTTAATGCAGGAAGCCACTCGTAGTTTGAAAAAGTGTGCTTCTCTGTTTCCCAAACCAGGAGAACTCCTGCGCAAGTTGACCGTCAACAGTAGCCTGAGCAGGCGCCTTGTGCAGACTGTTGCAGTAGCACCTCCCTTGCAAGCCAGTTCATTCAATCTAGGCATGGGTACAGGAAATCTGTGTTGTTAATACAGCTTTTTAAGACTGGTATAATACAGAATGGCCGCCTACCTATTGTCCCTGAAAAAGACAGTGTATGACAGCTGCATCTTACCGGTACTCAGCCTACGGGGCAGAAACTTCCAGGCTATAAAGGGTCTAACTTAAATTAAGGACGACTTAGCAGGCAATAGAACGCTAGATGATGGGTGTAACATTAAGGGACAGGAAGAGAGCGGAGTGGATATAATTTAATGTCAGCATTGGCACTACTAAGGCAACCTTAACACTAACTATGACAGCTAATGTGAGGTACCACTATATTATAAGAAACTATATTTCGTGAATGGGGACTCTGAGGACATTTTAGCCCAGCTACAGGTCCATCTGAACTTGCAAAATATTTTCTGTGTCTATCCTAACCGCTTGGTGGATTGAAGTGACAATATATACACGGATGAAGCCATGTCCACAAAAATGTGGCAAAAGGAAACATGCACAAACCCGGACAGCGTCACTGCCATGGACGTATACTTCCTGCATGCAGAATGGCGAGGTGGGCTAGTTGGTATATATGCATAACTAAACCTTCAAAAAGCACATCACTGAAAACTCGTCATGTTGTCCTGTTCGCTTGTCCTGCTAGGGCCTACATTTTTAGTTGAGTATACGTTGTACAGCAGGAAGCATCAAAGTAGTGCAAGAAATTTTTACAGCACAATCACATTCACACATAGTCTAAGTTGCACCAGTCAGCAGCCTGCAACATGTAAGTTATTAGCAAACGACAGGCCAGACACCAGAAATCATACTCTGCCTTAAAACTGCGAAATCCCAAAGCTGTGTTACTCTGATCACGAAGGTGTGTTACAAGTAAATTCAATAGCTGAAAATTTCCATAAGTGACAGAATTTAGCAGCCATTTTTGAATATTTTACTAGGTTCTGAATGGTTAATTTACGTTTGCGTGCTGCAGTAGAGTACGAAGCACAACCAGCGGCTATACTCCTGTACCAGTTACGACATGCGTGTAGTTCTGACGTTTACAATAAATTCAGGTTGCATACACGTTTTTCATTCCAACATTTCACGACCAAACTGAGCGTTCGAAAAGATTGAACACTCAATCGAAACGCGAAAAAAGCATCCAGATGGCATTTTAATCTAATGCTGTACTCTCGAATTCACTCGATTATTATTTTATTTTAATGCTACACGCACGGCAATCATTCAATTTATTGATTGCACGTTTTTTTAACCGAAACCTATTATGACGAAAAAAAACGGCATCTGCAGAACGAAACCAAAACCATTATCCAGCTAAAAGTACACGACTGGCGTGTAGCGCCTACACGCTTATATTCGCACACGCCTTATATTCGCAATCTCCAGCTTCCCTTATTTCATTTCATATCAAACCATTCGCCTAGCAAAACAGGAACGAACACAAACCATTCACCAAACACAGGGCTAGGAATTGCGCGAGAATTGATTCTGTTTACAAATGCAGCAGCCAGGTACAAAGGTCTACCGACAAATCTCCGCAACGCACAAAGCGAGTCCCTCAAATCGTTAGGGCTAAACGCTACGCGTACCGAAGTTCGAGAGCAACTCTGCTACGTTAAATACATATGACAAGAAAACAAGGTTCACTAGTACTCACTTACCTCCACTACTTGGGCAGTATTTCTTCGTCCGGTAGACTAAATCCATGGTAGTCAAATCACCGAAATAACGAAGTTGAAGGGTGCACCACCCGTGCCGTCACCGGCCTGTAGCACGCGTAATACGATACGGAGTGCAGTTAATACAAACTGTCGGACGGATCGGATCTGCCGCGCAGGCGACTTCCTGTCTCATGTTCGTCCGAGGAAAACTAGCTTCCTGAAGACCCCACCTAGATAAAACGCGTTGCGAAATAGATGCCAAGTTATTGGTACATACAGATATTAGTTGCCAATTCTTATACAAGAAAAGCTTGAGCGTGGGTTTTTTTAAGAAAACAGTAATTGTACCGACAATCTAGATTACGCATTTAAGGCAATTTCAGGGTCTGCGGTGGAAATACAGCTGCCGTGGGGTTGTGGAGCCGTATATTTTACGGTTTGTTCTGAGGCCGCAACCACCTGCAGCGTAATTTTCCGCGCTTTCGCGCGGCGACATCGCCCGCGTTGACGGCGTCGGCAAATGCACGGCGACGTGAGCTGACGCGGGAGGAGAGCAGGAGGAGAAAACTTTATGAACAGGTAGATCGAGCTTCGAAGTGGGCGGGGTCCTCAGTCCTAAGACTTCGTTGGTGCGGCCTGCCGTCTTCCCTTTCAGCGAGCCAAAGCTGCTTACTTAGGTCCGAGCTGGCAAGTTCACATCTCCCACTGCTCCTATGTAGCTACGCCGATGTCTATGCTGCTCGCCAGATATCAGCGTCGACGCAGCGCCAGAAAGCATCCGAAAGCAGGCGACATCGTCCGGATTCCATGTCCATCTCCTGGTTTGGGGTCATTACGTTCGCAGAAAACAATCATTTTTTTAACGTGCGGTAATTTGGTGCCTTGAGGCAAATTACAAGCTATTTCTGTTCGAAAGTGCGCATTCCTCCGTGGCTAGCTTGGCTTTCATCGGGGAGATCGGGGGTTTGGGAGAGCTTTTTGCGAGTAAAAAGGGGGGCGACAACGAGGTAGACAACGTAAGTAGAGTTTGATAACACAACCGCACTGTGCCTCATTCTCTCGCAGGCGTATAGAGCAGGGCCACAAGCTGACACTAATCATTTCGTGAAACTTTGGGTTGGCTGGGCAAACAGGGTCACGTAATACAATGTGGCTGATGTCAATTGGCCAGTATCACGTCAGCCAAACCAAAGAGTCGGACTGCGCTGTGCGGGTATAACAAGCATAGCACATGCAGTGCAGAATGGTGCTCATATGTTTACGTGTGCTAGAAGCACCGATGCATACTGCCTGTTGTGCTTGTTATAGCTGCAGAGCGCAGTCCAGCCCCTTGGGGTTGTCTCAAATGACACTGAACAATTGGCGTAAATGGCATTCTCTTACGTGACCCTGTTTGTCTAACATAGCCAATGTTTCGCGAAACCGTTACTGCCAACCGCGAGAAAAAGAAACCAGCTGCAAATCAAGTCAAAAACAGAGCGAGTACGGGCAACGTAGTTTTGTAACTTCCAGTTTAGCCCACCATTCTTACTGCTATAAAAAGAATATGCATTTAATTTAATCTTACTAGCTCATTAAACTATTAGCTGATTTAGCTTAAAAGCCTGGCCTAACTTGCGTTTGCTTTTGGCAGCTTCAGCCAATCCCACAGCTGCCCATAATATGTCATAGGCTCTAGTGCGGGGAATGAGCTAGTGGGCCGCATAACCATTCTCTTTTTATTAATTATATAGCCTATTTCATTTAAGTTCGTGTTAAAGAAATACTGACAGAAAATTTTCGTGTTACGTTTTTTTCGCTGCTGAGCATCTGCGAACCCAATAATCATAAAATGACACATTAGATGGTCGAGCGCAGCGTAAACATTTATTTAAGGCGTCGTTTATTCGTGTCAGTTTCGGTGTCGACAAAACGAACGCCGAGCAGCCGCCATGACAGGAGGTATCACGTGACGTCACCATTCTTGCCGTATCGCTGCCGCTCTGGACGTGCGAGCGAGCGCACGCGCGCGCCCAGATCAATCGAGGTCGTCATCGTCCCCACGCGCCCGCGTAGCATGACGTCAGTCCTAAACCCATGACGTGTACACACGCCAGAGCAGCGCGCGCAAACCACAGCGAGCACGTCGGCTTCGTCACGGGAGCCCCGATGTCGACAGTTTGGGACAAGTAGAAGATGTCATGTCGGCCCGCTCTGGGCTTTCTCGGGAGGGCGAAGATTAAAATTGATTTAAAATATTTTACGCGGAACGGTTGCTGTTGAAACTTGCTGGGAGATATTCCTGAAAAAAAAGGAAGCATTTTACTAGTTATCTCAGCTTTGAAATTTCGTGTCAGTACTGCTTTAAAAGTCTGTTATTCTAATGAGGCATTCAATGTTCCAAAACTTGCATTCTCTCTTCATGGCCCATTTAAATTAGAAACACTTATATGAACCATATATGTAATTTCGCTCCGTTTAGACAAATAAACTACCCTAAAAGGAATAAACAACCTTGGGTGGTCTCTACGGTCCGTTTCAATACTGGGAAAGAGTAGCTACTGTTGTGAAGCTGTTACGCAACCCGACTTCAGTGCTGGGGTGAATCACCGAAAACCTGCCTTAGACCCCTCGTCATCAACTTTCCACGAACCGGCGTATTCACAGAAGCGAACTATGCGCCGGCTATTTGAACTATGCGCCTTTCAGCGACCTCGTGGCTTCTCAAAGCGCCAACCGGCCAGCGGCGGTGCTAACAAAAGCATTGCTTGGCGCCCTGCACTGCAAGCCTCGGTGGCGTGCCCGCGCCTCATTGTCTTGGCCTTTTGTGGCGTGTTGTCTTCAATAGGCCACTCGAAGAATATTCCGCGGAGGGATGCAAGGAGTCTTTGTGGCGTGGCAACATCGCCAGGACAATTGAAGGCTCTGACCACGGCGGATTGCCACGGCGGGAGCAACCTGGCGCTCGCCTGCCCAGGAGAGGAGGGGTCTCTCTCGTGTGTGCGCGCGTGTGTTTTGTGTTTTGCGTGGTGGCGCTGCCATCAGTGCCATGCTCTGTGATTGGTGCATCCTGACCGAACCGGAGAAAAGGGGTGAAAGGGAATGGACCCAACGTGCCCTATTTAATCTCGCGCGCGCAGGAGCGCACTGCCCGCTCTCATACCAAGATGTAAATACTTGTATATAAAGTTTTCTTCTTCGTCAACTTGCCCATCATGACTGCCCCGGCACTTCACCAACCTCTGCCCACATCGACCACGCTACCATGGTTCGCAACAGTGGAGTCAGCCCCTGGCTTCCCAACAGTGGAGACAGCGGTGGGATTCCCAATACTACTGAAGACTGCCTTCTCATAAAATGCGTTTGAGTGCGCTGATTTTGATGTGTACACATGTTCGAAGCATGTCATGTGTAGCAAAAAGTGAGGTTAGCCTTTTTTCCTGTCGTTTGTTCGCTTTCTTGTTTGCTTATTTTTGTGCACCCGTTGAAGATAACGGTAATTATGCATGACGCAAAGAAATGCATTATTGAAAGCTTTTCATTGTTTATTTTCGTGGTTGTCTTTGTTATAACTATGTTCGCTTTCTCGCGACCCTGCTATTGAGTAGAAATTGGACTACGGCCTTGTCAAGCTCTCTACTACAGATTTTTTCCTTCACTCTTTTTTCTTGTTTTGACTGTATTTATGGAGCAAAGTTGTAACACACATACATTTTGTTTGAAATTTAAATTTGCGAGGAGCGGCTAATTGCTGTTTTGTTTTGTGTGTTTTCTTCTTTCTCTTATTAAGTATGACACGGAACAAGGCAGAGGATTCAGCTTGTAAACAAATAAATGTGCCGTATTTTTATTACGGTTATAATAGTTCAATTCAGTAGCAGTATCGCTTATGCCAGTTGGCCGGTGGTCGTGTATGGAAAGCCGTTCGCGCGAGCTCTCCGCTCGACCAGAAAGATACGAGCGTCAATGCGCGGTGTGTACGGCATTTTTTCCCCCAAGGTCATAGCGCTTTGACGGCGGTTTCGCGAAGTCGGCGACGAGCGCCAGCATGTCCCAGGAGTGAGCTAACGTAAGGGTCCTGCCGTAATCACTTCCTCGGGAATGAAGCGAGCACACTTGTACTTCAGTTAGCTCTCTTTCTCCTCCGTTTGCAAAGTTCACAAAACGTAGCCACTTGCTTCGCGAGGTTCGTCGTTGGGCAGCACATGAAGGAGATCCCTCACCGGCGGGGATGTCGCACTCCTCGACGATTTGCCCGTACTACATGGGCATTTCAAAATGCCGTAACGAAACGAAATTTCATTGTAAAGTACTCGAACAAACTGAACTTTTCAGTGGTTGTAAATGGAAACGAGCTCTAACAACAGCAGCAAGCCAACACCATTCGAAACTTCTGCGACGACTGTCAATATCTCGTCGCTGCTTGCTGTTCCTTACTCCCCTCGTTCTATTATTACATTTGCTGGTTTGCGATATGACGGCAAATCTCTGTGAAGGGATTACGATACCAAGAGGTCGCGGCTGTGCGTGCTGAGGACGGTTCGTTGGCCCGAAGAGCCTCGAACCCGAAAATCGTCTGCGCGACGGTGGGCGACGGCGAGATGTCGAGTTCGGCTGGCGGTAGTTCGTACGCATTGGCGTACACGCTTGCCTGTTTATTCGGAACTTCAACGTTTCCTCCACCGTTCTTAGTGTCATAAAAGAATGTGCAGTATGTTTAACGGGCATATAGCTCACTATGCAAACTGGTAAGCCCTGCTTAACTTGCGTTTGCTTTTGCCGGCCTCCGCCAATCGCAGAGCATTCTCGTGTGACATCAAGGTTCTGTTGCGGGAAATGAGCTGGTGGGTCGCATGGTCATTTCCTTTTTTCCTCATTATGTAGCTTATTTGAGCGATGTGTTTTAAAAGTGGTGTCAGTATGGTTCTAACGAGGCAATCTATCGCTAATGCAGAATGTGAGCCTCTCAGTACCGGAGTTTAAAGACACACATAAGTGACCATCCACCCATTTACTTGGTACTAAATCGCTCCAAACATGCTACAAGTACGACAAACCGTACATCATTTACCTATCGGAGCATAATTAATAGTAGTATGGAACATTTCAGGAATGCGCTATCTAAAATCGACTGGGAAAGTGCTGTTTGTTATGACTGAGCAGAAGCGGCATATGAATCTTTTATTCGCATATTGTAACAGATTATAATAAATGTTTTCCTTACAAACCAGGAATTAAACCTCGTAACTCTCGAAAACCGTGGGTGACATCAGAATGCTTGAAAGCAATACGTGAAAAAAAAGCCCTGTATAGCCGTTTTATTAAATCGAAAAGTAATCTGGACTGGAAGGCATTCAGAACGCAACGAAACAGAACAAACAGCCTTCTGCGGAAGAAAGCAAGAAAGTTTATTTCCAAAATCTTTTCAGCAGTCACGCAGTAGGGAGACCAGATATTATCTTGAAAAATTTAAACGCATTGCCTAAATCGTTCTCACTCACAGTCAGTCACGTCTGAGATAACCATGAACGGGAAACTTGTCTCCGGAACAGAGCTGTCAGATAAGTTTAATGATTTTTTGCTTCCATTGGAAACAGCACACATAAGCCAAACTGCATGCATTACAGCCCCTGGAACACTGGATACCGCGTATTTGTATCCTGTAAACACGGCAGAAATTATTAGCACATTCTTTCACTAAAGAATAGTAAATCTACTGATGTAGACGATGTACAAATAGCTCCAGTGAAACATGTAATTGATATCGTAGCTCCCGCCTTGGAACGTATAATTACCCTAATGTTCCTATCTGGAATTTCCCAAGACGACTACAAATTGCTAAGGTATCGACCGTTTTAAGGGTGGTGACAAAAACCACATGTCAAATTTCAGACTAATTTCTATACTCCCAGTGTTCTATAAGGGCATTGAAAAACTGTACACTGCCGCATGACTACCTTCTTAACTAAACACAAAATTATAACACCTTTTCAATTTGGATTTACTAAAGGCCGTTCAACAGAAAGTGCACTTCCATTACAAAAAGAAACAATTTACAGTCTTTCGAACGTGAGCAGTATACACTCGGAATATTTATCGACTACTCAAAAGCATTTCGACAGGATAAACCACACAACCTAATTAAAAATTGGCTCAACGGTTTCCGCGGTATATTTCTAGCTCTGTTGCAAAGTTATCTCGAGCACAGGAAGCAATACGTAACAATCAAGCGGTTTCAGTTCAAACTTTACAAGACTCCCGGGTGGTGTTCCTCAGGGAAGCATTCTGGGGCCGCTGCTTTTTAACATATATTTATGACATTGTAACTATTGCAGAAAACACTAAATTCATTGTATATGCTGATGACACCAGCTTATTGTTTTCCGGACAGGACTTAACATGGCTTACAAATACAGTAAACAGTGCACTTGCACAACTGAACAACTGGAGTAGAATAAATTTCATAATAATCAATGCTTGAAAGACAAAGGCAGTGTTATTTAGGCCAAAAAACAGAGCAATAAATGCGGACGTACGCCTTATTCTCGGTACTTCTTCTGTGGAACTGGCTCCAGTGGTCAAAAGCCCTGGTGTTCTTTTTCATGAAACTATGCTTTGGAATGAGCACACTGCGCTAGTTATTACTAAACTGTCTAGAACAGTCGGCATTCTATCCCGTGTAAGCTTTCTTCCACAAAACATTAAATTGCTCATTTATAACTCCCTCTTTCAGTCCACTCTCACCTACGCATTTTTGGTATGGGGAAACACTACTGCCGTTAACCTAACAGAGCTTCATCGACTACAAAAAAAAGGCTATTCGCATAGTTTCAGCTTCGCCTTATGACGCCCACACTGGGCCTATTTTTGACGAACTTGGACTGTTGCCTGTACACAAACTGTACCAAACAATACTCATCTCACGTTATCACGCTGGTATAAAAAGAAATCATCGGTACCTACAGGAATTGGCGACCCTTATACCCCCAAAAAAAACATACACTACACGAAATAAAGATACCTGGAAAATACCCCGCACACGTACCAACTACGGTTGCCAAATGTTAATGCACATTCTTCCAAGCACGCTGAACTCGTTAGGAAAATAGTATTTTTCAATGCAGCATATGTCACCTTCACCATAGAGTTTCTCACTAGCTTACCTAGAGTGGCATCTGGCGCTAGCGTCAACGTGATTCGGCGGAAGCGCTCTCCGCCTCCATGAGTGCCGCCATAGTGTGTAGTTCGGCCGGAAGTTCGGCATGGCATGGCCGACAATGACTTTGTGGCTACGCAAATTGAGTTTTTGTTTAAAAATTGCTGCCGAAAGTGCCGCTGTCAACAAACTTTGTTTTGTGAAAGGCACTCTGTTCGAGGTCTTAATCTGCAAAACAAATTAGAGGGTTACAAAGAAAAAAAAAGTTGAAGTCCTGCCTTTGGTTCCCGCTGCCGGATACAGCGGGCCGTCTCGGATATATTTTTAAGTTATTACATTCTTCAAACTGGGTGAGGTTTTCTTTGATTTTGTGTAATATGTAGCTGAAAAAAATTATTTATATGGTTAAAGCTGTGTTCTTGCTCCCTCTCATTAGTTCATTTATATGCTACGCGCCTTGGCAGTCGATGGAGCATTACAGATGCGAGAATGATATCATCCCGTTGTATTTATTTGTTTTGTCTAAGCACGCATAAATTAATGTGGAAGTGAAGCCTGTTACCGCAAGTAAGTCTTCAAGTACGCGCGCAAAGCATTATGAAATTGCATGAATGCTTCAAATGGCAAATAAATACAGGCCTGTCGAGTTGCTATGTATGTAGCCCCATTGCGCCTGCCAAGGCAGTGCATGCTTCAAGGAGTAAGTAAACGCAGCGGCGGCGACGAGCGATGCAAAAATCATATCTAAATGTGTGCTGAAAACGGATAGTGCGGGCTGGCGTAGCTTATTTAGTGGCTGTAGTGTGGGCGGCGGCGGAGGCAAGCGGTATGAAGCGGTATACAACAGGCCGCTGGGACCGTCGCTCGCTTTTTGCCGGCCAGAAGCAGCCCACAAGCGAGCGGCAGCGCCCGATACAGTGAACTGTAGCGACGAGCGACGACGACAGAGTACATTGGCGGCAGTATATTAATTTTTTTTCGCTTCTTGCTGTCACCCAGTGCACTCTCCTGTTGGACCTTCTGAGTTACGTTTCCGGCATCGCTTGTCGCCGTCACTGCATGTGGTCATCCCTTAATCTTAAGAAACTCGCCACTAACGCGAGCACATGCGTTAAGTGATAATCACGCTGTTATTTAGACATATCTGTGATAGCCATTGAATGCCAGAAAGTGGCATCCCGAAAACGGTAAAGCATACCGAAAACAGAACTAACAAGCACTTCCGGGCCGAGAAGCCTAATTCATAGCTCTTTGTAATAGCCACTTGCCGCCAATCCGATTCGCACACTACCCACAATTCCCATGTCGGCGTGCGATCGCAGCGACACTTGCCGCTCTAGGTAATATTGAGAAACTCTATGACCTTCACTGATTTTATGTACATCTGTTTGTCATCTTCGCTCATTTTTATACATTTTTTTTGTGTATGTGTTGTCGTTTATTTTTTTTTTTTTGTCACAGAACGTGTGGGGCCTAAACCGTTCTCATTGTTTTAATATTTGTTTCTCTGGATCAACATAGGATGTAATAAGCTACCGCGCGCTGTTCTTCGCTCTGCCAATGTATCAGGGGTGTAGG
This sequence comes from Haemaphysalis longicornis, assembly GCA_013339765.2. Lineage (NCBI taxonomy): Eukaryota > Metazoa > Arthropoda > Arachnida > Ixodida > Ixodidae > Haemaphysalis > Haemaphysalis longicornis. Next base: position 22,191,283 of record CM023452.1, read on the forward strand.
CCTTGGTCAAGTCTGGAAAAAGTCTTTTTGCCTGCACCCTCGCGTCACTGCTTCTTTTGTAAGTGTGTGGTGCTAAATAAACTTGAAACTTGAAACTTGAACCAAACTTGTGTTTTCTGTACATGGCTCCTTTAATAAGAAACATGTCCTCCTGAGCAAAACATTATGGGGTTCTCAGCTGAAGTGGGTGTATTCGAATAAGTTCTTCATGTGTTCATATTATCTAAACTAAAATAATTTGGAGACCGCTGTGTGGCAAATATCACAGGCTTGGCTCGAGGCATAAAAACTCATATTTTATTTAAAAAAAAACACTAGCTAATAGGGTGCCTGCGCTGGGCCTTAAACTGCCCGGGGGCGGTACCTTCACAAGGGCGCTGACTCCATTTGTACGGTTAAACGCTGCCACGCGGACAACACGTTCTCCGACACGAAACACGGTATGCGGCGTGGTGTAGGGAAAAACAATTGCGTGGGTGGCGCTTTGTTTTCCCCGTGATTCGTGGGTTTACGAATGATTTGTCGCAACGAGTAGCCGGCTTTGTTTTTGCTTCGGGATGCCGGACTGCGCTGTTCATGCTCCCTACAACCGCAGGCCTGACAGAGGCCGCATGATGAAAGCAAGCACGCCGGGTTTTCGGCTGTTCCAAAGCAAAGGGTAAAGTACCACTCGAAAACAGTATGGCCGCATGCAACGAATTCACAAAGAAGGTATTGACGATGGGGCAAATCAGTACCAAATCTGCAGCGCACATTTAATTGCAGGTGAAGGTGCAATGTTTACACTGTCATCTCACGCCGCGTCACATGCTTGAAACCTTAATTAGAGCTTGAAACGTGCTATATTTAGTTCTGTCTCACGTAGTCTGTCTCACGTAGCCTGTCTTACGTCTGTCTCACGTAGCCTGTAATGGGAGTGGCGCGAACATGAAACCTATGGCCTGACGTGATAATTCACTTAACTACTGTCACAAACGACCAGCCAGGCGCTCAATTGTTACATTCTGGCGGCCGACATGACCGCTTCCTCGGCAGGGACAGCTATTTTCGGTAGCGCTTTGGCACCTGAGTTACCCCGCCTGCTTATCCACTGTTCGTTTTTTTTTCTGCCTTTCCTTGTCACTGCTCCGAAGGGGGCACGAGGCGGCTTGCGGAAGTTCGGCTCGCTCACCGCTGTCTCGGTTTCTCGTGAGGCGACGTAAGGGCGTCAGCAGGAACCGGTAAAGTCCAGCGCGGGGCCGCCTCCGCGATTCCAGACGTCACAATCGGGAGAGCAGCTCGGCACTCGCAGGTGCGGCGTATTAGCGGGGTCCTAGGGAAAAAGCGAACGAATGGGGATGGCGGAGTTGCAAATGTGCGGGACATTCGGACGATCGGGCGAAGTCTATTCAAGGGTGTGCGAGCGGGAGCTTTGGGGCCGTCGACTGACGATTTATCAACGCACAAGACGATGGGGAGGGTCCGGGGTGACGCGGCATCTGCGGAAGTCCGTCCGTAGGCTTGCGGCGGGACGATAAGCACCTCGTCTATGCGATAGAGCTCGCGTTATCGTCGCAGCCATCAGGCAAACCAGACTCCGCACCCCGGGACCCGAAAAACGTTAGCGACTGCCCTGGGGTGACGCGGCTTTAGCGGAACTCCGTGGGAATGAGCGCGGCGGAGCGACCAACGCCTCATCTTTGGGATCGAGCTCGCCTCGTCGTCGCGGGCCGACCAGACTCCGCACCCGCAGCTCCGAAAAGCTGAAGTGGCTGGCCGGCGTAGCCGACTCGACTTCGCCGTGACTTTTATCATTGAACTAACGGTTAAGATGTATGCCACGCCTAGGGTTAAGATGTATGCCCTATCCTGGAGTGTTTCTTGTGTCGCTCACAGCTCCCGTACTGGCTATGTATTTTTGTGTTGTTGTCGCCTTGGTTTAAGATGTCATCATCACCAGCCCATCTAAGCCCACTGCAGGGCAAAGGCCTCTCCAGTTATTCTCCAATTACCCCGGCCATGTGCTAACTGCGACCAATTTATCCTCGCAAACTTGATCTCATCTGCCCATCTAACTCTCTGCCGCCCCTTGCAACGCTTGCATTCAATAGGGATCCACTCTGTTACCCCTAATAACTAACGGTTATCTTGCATTTGCATTACATGCCCTGCCCACGCGCATTTCTTCTCCCCAGAGAGTGTGTCTTTGTATTCCCCCCATTTGTCTAGCGTTGTCGGTCCCCTTCCAATCTCGTCTTGTGCAAGCAGTAAAAGTATTGTGTTTAAAACGTAGTGGTGTAGCCCTGAGAACTCTCAGTCAGTCCAGCAACTTCGGGACGCGTGCACCCGCACGGGCCGGCCACTCTGCAAAATTGAATAACTGTTGTCACGCTTTCTTGTTTTCGCGTGCGCGCAAGGGGATTGTGACAGCTACATAATATCATTTACTACATAAACACGTTTATCAAAAGAATTCCGAGTAGTCTGAACTCAAAACTAACCCGTCATTTATTCGTCAAAAGCAGAAATAATTGGGGAAAGGCAGTGATACTGTGCTGAGTCACCGAGTTGCACCATCACGGAGTTCGATTTTTTTCCTGTTTCCACAATAAACAATGCGCTTAACGTTGTTTCGTTGATTGGATATGCTACCCTTGGGCTTACTGCAGAAACTTCCAACACTATGTTTGCGTTTAAAGCTCTGGGTTGATCAGAATTTACGAAAACATACCAAAGTGCTTAGTTACAAATGCAAAGTGGCGTTGATACCGCAGTTTTCTGCCACACGCGTTTCTCGTGTCGATAGTGTCTGGGATAAAGCGTCTGACTTTAAACGTGACTGGGCGTAACGTTGGGGTTGCCTGGTGGCCGCAAGTTCGAGTCGCACCTTCGGCGCTCTTTTTTGCTTGAACGGTTTTATGCCATTTGTTACAAAAAAAAAGGTATGACTCCAAAGAGAATTCGGCAAAACAGCGTGAACTGTAGCAGATAAATTGTCTGCAAATCGTTAAAACAGCAAGTAGGTATGAGTTTTGCTACAACCACTTCCAGACAACTTAAGCAGTCGTGTACACCGGTCATGTCGATATGAAACTGTTTATGCGAATGTATAAAGGATGCAATATTTTTGAAATATTGGGTTTGCAATTGTACAGACCAATATATACAAATATTGTTTAACCTTTAATGTGCTTACTGTGGTGTCAGTGCTGGTTGCGCTGCCAATCGACGATCCGCGCATGGTACCTTACGAATCGCGCCTGAAAACGAATTTCAAGGACATCTAATAAATTCCAGACGCAATGAGTGAAATTTTTTTGTAATTTATGTTCTCAATAAGTCGTTCAAGCAAATAAAAGTGAGCAAAAACAAGCGCATTTTCTCTTCAGAGCCCCTTTAGGACCAAATTTTGATTCTCCTGGTGAATCGTGTTTCGTGACGTCTGACGCTATGTGTCCAGGACAAGTCTTGAGGTGAAGATAAGTAGGCTGACTAAAGCTCCAGTGTATGGAGGAACGCTTTCGTTATTGCCAGTACTCATAGATTGCACCACCACACCGCCCAGGACTTCTGTCCACACTCGCCCGGTTTTTCAACCGCTGTGCGCCAGGTTATTTTTGTTACATCTTGTGGGCACCGCCTAGGTGCCCCTGCGCATCGGCTGCCCTGCGCCCCACGTTTGGCGCCAGATGTGGCCTTGCTCTCTACGGCTACCAGAGAATGAGGCACACTGCGGTTGCGTTAACGAACTGTTTACTTAAATCGTCCACCTCGTTTTCACCCGTCCGGGCATACGCACACACAACAACTCTTTGCCGTACTAAACCCGAGTCTGAAACAATAGCGTTTCCGCGCCTGCGTCCACATTCCCCCGCACTAGAGTGAACTAGAATCTACCCGCACCGCCAACCCGTGCACCGGGCGCCATCTCTTGGACGACTGCAACGCAACGTCCTTGAGGCCTGTGAGCGAAGAGAGGGCCGTAGGCGGCAGGCGAAGACGGGGTTGTTGGAGAGCGCCCCAGCGGGGCGCAGGGCAGCCATTGCGCAGGTCCCCCTAGGTGGGTATATATACTGAGCAAGGAAGAGCTGATTAAGGCCCAGAAAGCAGATGGTCTGTGCCAGCGGTTGCTAAAAAGGTTAGCGAGTGGCGTAGCTTGCACAGGTAACGCTGGTGGGTTTGATGCGTATTTTCTGGACGACGATGCCTTATTACATCGCTACAATCCCTAAACGGACGACGAAGAGGCTGTTTCATACCCTTCCGAGTTGTGGTCCCAAGGAAGTTGTAGAAACGGTTTATGCGGTACTTTCATGACTCAGCGCTGGCAGAACGTGGCAGCGCCAATAAGACTTACGACATGTTATGCCGTGTCGCGACCTTGCCTGGCATGAAGAGACACGCAGTGAGCTATTCTCACGCTTGCCCTCTTTGTCAGGTATAAAGCCGCGTGCTGGGAAGGCTGTGGACTTCACGAAGCCGCTGGATAGCAGCTAACCATGACAGATTGTAGCGTGTGACGTAATGGGGCCCCTCCTAAGGTTCGCGCAAAGAAACCAGTTAATTCCTGTCATAACAGACCACTTCTCTAAGCGGGTGGAGATGTTTCCCCTTAGAACGTTAGGGTCGTAACGGATCGTAGAGAAGCTTTTGGAGACATTCACTCACTTCGGCTTCCCCTCCGACCTGATCACTGACAACTCTTCGTATTTCATGAGACAAGACTTTTCGGACTGCTGTCGAGCGTTGCACACTCGGCACAGGAAAACCAGTCCCTATCATACTCAGAGCAACATCACTGAGAGGGCGAACAGGAGCCTGGAGTGCATGCTGCTTGCGAAAACCAATGAGCATAAGGACTGGGACACGCGTTTGCCTGAGCTGGCTCTCGCGACTAGGGCTACTGTAAATAGGTCAACGGGTTTGACACGTGGTTACCTAAACTTCGATAAAAAGATCGCTTTCCCACTTGAAAATGCACTGATGTACGCGACGGCGGGTGACGCCCCTTCTCGGCCGCAGTACGGGGCTAAGCTCCGGGAGCGCCTTTTGGCAGCGCAACGCACGGCCTAGGGAGAACCTCGACGTGGTGCGCATCAAGCAAGCCGAGCAGTATAATAAAGGACATCGTCACTTTGTGAACAATATCGATGACCTAGTGCTAAGGACAACGCAACCACTCAGTAATGCTGCACGCGGTTTCACCGCAGCGCTTACGCACAAGTAGCAAAGCGCATACAGAATTATGGCGCGGACAACTCCACTCACGTATACGATGCAGTCGCTGGAAAGTAACGAGCTGGTGGGTCCTGTGCACGTTAGCGATCTCAACGCCTATCACTTTCGCACAGGCGATGACAAACAGGTTATAGCGGAAGCAGATAGTGGGAGTACCCCTTGTATCGACAGAACGGCCGGCGATAGGGTTCTTACCTACCGCTACCACCTGACGGTGCGTTAGTACCTAACCCCCAACGGGTCTAACGTGGTTCCACCGAGGAGCAGCTGGCGGCGCGGTGGAGTCATCACTTCAATTGTCATCGCGCCACCGGCCTGGTGGTGTGAGGTGTGAGGCGTACGTTTGCGCCTGAGCATTAGAGGCCAGCCTAGGCCTCCCAAGCAACGGGCCTTCCTTTCACAACCCTGGAGCCTGTGGCCACGATCCGGGGGTCCTGCTGCCCTCGGAGATGCAACGCGGCTGCAGTTCGTTTCCTCGTCGACAGTTGAGGCCTGTACATGGGCTGGCGGCCTGCTGAGCTCTTCGCGGAGCCGTAACCTTGGGTTGGTGGCGTCGGTAGGCACAAAGCCTATAGCTAGCTCTAGAGCTTCGACGAGCACCCGTGTCCCGGTTTCGCCCCGGGCTCATCGCGGCGCCTCATGTTCCGGCCTGGAGATAGCGGGGATCCAGGGACGCGGCACTGCCGAGAGGAGCCTGGTTGTTGCGAGGAATCCGACGGCGAGCCACCGAGAACGTGCTCCTGGAGGCGACAGCGACCCAGCTCCATGCCACCCAAGGAGGTTGTATAAAACTTCTGGAGTGGAGGCCGCCCATAGCGGGCAACGCGGGGAGGTGAAGCCGGGCAAACCGGTCGGCGGCCATATTGCCGTGGGTAGAAAAGGCGCTGCGCCGGCAGGGACGCTGAAGTGCGGTCGCGTTTTTTTGGCTTTACAAGGGAGAAAACGATGGTAAGCTAGTATATCGATTACGATATTTGAGGGCAGACTGAATTTTGCCTTACGCGTAAGGTTTTGACGTAAGATATGGTTCAAGCAGCGAGTTCGCCTGTGTATATCTTACGGTGGTCAATAGAGCTGTCGATGCGGGAAAACGCGCAGCGCTATGCTAAAGGCACCACCCCTGGTTTTATTTCAATAAACGTTTTATTCGGTATAGCGAAGGCTATAGACCGTCCCCTTAATATTAAATTACCTCATGTTGCGCGCCATGGCAAGAGATTCCGCGTTATAAGGTTACTATTAGCGGTGATTTCACGCTGGAAGTGCGGGACACGCGAAAGCGCGATTATTTGACGCTTGTTTCTTTTAGCGGCGTGGCTAGGATTAATGAATGCTTATTCATTAATGATTAATAAATAATAATGCAGTAGCGGTTCGAATGGTTTTAAGCAGTACTGCAAGGATCATATCCATCAGGATATTGCAATCTTTATATGTAGTGCAAATGCACGTTTTCTGGTTTAAACATCATGCCCAGTTTTGCCCTTGCCGAAGACCAAATCAGGCACGAGCTTTTAATTGGTTGATTGATTGATTCATTGTGGGGTTTAACGCGCTGACGCAACGCAGGCGATGAGGCGCGCCGTAGTGGGGAGGGCTCCGGACTAATTTGACCACCTGGGAATCTTTAACGGGCACCGAAATCTCGTTCACACAGTAGTTTTCGCTTTTCGCCTTCACCAGAAAAGCGGCTGCCGCGGCAAGGAATCGAACCCGCGTTCTAGGGAGGAGCAGCACAGTGCATTAGCCACTGAGCCAACGCGGCGGGTCTATTTCCAGCTTTCCAATCGTATTTTGCGAAATTGATTTGGCACACACTGAAGCACATTAAAGCAGGTTTTTTTATTCCGCGTGCACTTTACAGAAGGCATGGGACTCCCATTTACTTTATTTTTCAAATCCAGATGGTTACTAATTGGATGCACGACTACATTACCCGCGCACGTTGGCACGATAGTAGCGTGCTATTGATAAGAAAACTACTCGCAGGAGGTTACTCAATCACATTCACAACCTCGTTGACCGCGCAAGTTCGGACGCGAGCAGCGTGCTATTGATAACAACATCACGCGAGACGAAGAACGCGGGAGAGCATTGCGGTGCATCAGACGAAACAGCGCTAACGAGAAACGTCAGAGTATTCACGTATGGCCGGATGTAAAGGAAATATATTAAACAAGAGTGCCTTGATTTTTGACGGTAAGTGCCTTAGCAATACTCTGCATTTAATTAGTGCGGAAAAAACAATTTGCGCCCCACATAGTTACAAACATGTGATTTCGCGCAGCCAAGCGACTACAGGACCCACCAACTACGAGCGAAAACATTCGCATATCTGCGTAAACAAGCGCGTACGTATGCTCAGTAAGCGGACGGCAGGTGGTACGGCAAATTTTCCCTTTATACGCACAAACGGCGGGCAAATGTGCACTCATAACGTTATAATACTAGTAATGCCCTCGAAACCCAAAAAAAGCAGATACCCTCAGTACTTACAGATGAAAGGGGATCCCCGACGCCTTCTTTGCGCGATTAGCGCAGCCGAACGCGACGCACGAGCAAGACCATTTCTGCTTTCACACCTTTGGAGCATCCATCCGCGAACGAGGATCGAACGAACACGAGTTCTGCTCTTTGGCAAGAGAGAACTCTGAAGAACGGCACATGGGGCAGAAAAAAATTTCATTCTGTCTACTGTTTAATTTAGTTGTTAGCGACCAAGAATGTACATAAATACCAGATGTGTGCGCCCCCGGCGCACGCACGGGCGACTTGCGAAGCGCTTAACTAGAAACACGGAGAGGGGAGCATAACCGAAACCACATGCGGCGAAATGAACGCGCCCAAGAAAAGCTCGGTGCGCTTGAAGGTAGCCGCATGAGAGAATCAACTTGCAAAACAAAACAAAAGAAAACAAAAAAAGAACGGACAACAATATAACGTAACCCGCCGCAAAAACAAGTACATTATGCGACGAATGCAATGCGTCTGCTACCGCGGAACGAGTTTTCTACCCACGGCAAGATGGCGGCCGTCGGCGTCAGTTTTCGAGCACCATCTCCACTCCAGAAGTTCTATACAACCTCCTTGATGCCACCACACCTTGGCGGTTCTTGGCCCACCCGCTTGCGCGCGGTGCAGCCCCAGACGCCGCCTACGGGTTCAATACCCCAGAGGACAGCCTTCATTGACGGACCCGTGCTCAGTGTTTGAGGGGGAGGAGATGTGGGGACCGCCTAGGCTGCAGTGCGACCCACTCGGGAGCTCTTCCACAACCCCGTCTTCGCGTGCCGCCCACGGACCCCTCCTCTCACCGGCCTCAAGGAAGTTGGGTCGCCCGAGAGATGGCGCCAGGTGCGCGGGTCGGAGGTGCGTGGGAATGTGGACGCCAGCGCGGTGACGCTATTTTTCGGCGTCGCGTTTGCTGCGGCAGAGAGTTTTGGGGAGTGTGTGTGTGCCTATGCCTGGACGGGCGACAACGAGGTAGACAACGTAAGTAGAGTTTGATAACACAACCGCACTGTGCCTCATTCTCTCGCAGGCGTATAGAGCAGGGCCACAAGCTGACACTAATCATTTCGTGAAACTTTGGGTTGGCTGGGCAAACAGGGTCACGTAATACAATGTGGCTGATGTCAATTGGCCAGTATCACGTCAGCCAAACCAAAGAGTCGGACTGCGCTGTGCGGGTATAACAAGCATAGCACATGCAGTGCAGAATGGTGCTCATATGTTTACGTGTGCTAGAAGCACCGATGCATACTGCCTGTTGTGCTTGTTATAGCTGCAGAGCGCAGTCCAGCCCCTTGGGGTTGTCTCAAATGACACTGAACAATTGGCGTAAATGGCATTCTCTTACGTGACCCTGTTTGTCTAACATAGCCAATGTTTCGCGAAACCGTTACTGCCAACCGCGAGAAAAATAAACCAGCTGCAAATCCAGTCAAAAACAGAGCGAGTACGGGCAACGTAGTTTTGTAACTTCCAGTTTAGCCCACCATTCTTACTGCTATAAAAAGAATATGCATTTAATTTAATCTTACTAGCTCATTAAACTATTAGCTGATTTAGCTTAAAAGCCTGGCCTAACTTGCGTTTGCTTTTGGCAGCTTCAGCCAATCCCACAGCTGCCCATAATATGTCATAGGCTCTAGTGCGGGGAATGAGCTAGTGGCCGCATAACCATTCTCCTTTTATTAATTATATAGCCTATTTCATTTAAGTTCGTGTTAAAGAAATACTGACAGAAAATTTTCGTGTTACGTTTTTTTCGCTGCTGAGCATCTGCGAACCCAATAATCATAAAATGACACATTAGATGGCGAGCGCAGCGTAAACATTTATTTAAGGCGTCGTTTATTCGTGTCAGTTTCGGTGTCGACAAAACGAACGCCGAGCAGCCGCCATGACAGGAGGTATCACGTGACGTCACCATTCTTGCCGTATCGCTGCCGCTCTGGACGTGCGAGCGAGCGCACGCGCGCGCCCAGATCAATCGAGGTCGTCATCGTCCCCACGCGCCCGCGTAGCATGACGTCAGTCCTAAACCCATGACGTGTACACACGCCAGAGCAGCGCGCGCAAACCACAGCGAGCACGTCGGCTTCGTCACGGGAGCCCCGATGTCGACAGTTTGGGACAAGTAGAAGATGTCATGTCGGCCCGCTCTGGGCTTTCTCGGGAGGGCGAAGATTAAAATTGATTTAAAATATTTTACGCGGAACGGTTGCTGTTGAAACTTGCTGGGAGATATTCCTGAAAAAAAAGGAAGCATTTTACTAGTTATCTCAGCTTTGAAATTTCGTGTCAGTACTGCTTTAAAAGTCTGTTATTCTAATGAGGCATTCAATGTTCCAAAACTTGCATTCTCTCTTCATGGCCCATTTAAATTAGAAACACTTATATGAACCATATATGTAATTTCGCTCCGTTTAGACAAATAAACTACCCTAAAAGGAATAAACAACCTTGGGTGGTCTCTACGGTCCGTTTCAATACTGGGAAAGAGTAGCTACTGTTGTGAAGCTGTTACGCAACCCGACTTCAGTGCTGGGGTGAATCACCGAAAACCTGCCTTAGACCCCTCGTCATCAACTTTCCACGAACCGGCGTATTCACAGAAGCGAACTATGCGCCGGCTATTTGAACTATGCGCCTTTCAGCGACCTCGTGGCTTCTCAAAGCGCCAACCGGCCAGCGGCGGTGCTAACAAAAGCATTGCTTGGCGCCCTGCACTGCAATCCTCGGTGGCGTGCCCGCGCCTCATTGTCTCGGCCTTTTGTGGCGTGTTGTCTTCAATAAGCCATTCGAAGAATATTCCCGCGGAGGGATGCAAGGAGTCTTTGTGGCGGGGCAACATCGCCAGGACAATTGAAGGCTCTGACCACGGCGGATTGCCACGGCGGGAGCAACCTGGCGCTCACCTGCCCAGGAGAGGAGGGGTCTCTCGTGCGTGTGCGCGCGTGTTTTGTGTTTTGCGTGGTGGCGCTGCCATCAGTGCCATGCTCTGTGATTGGTGCATCCTGACCGAACCGGAGAAAAGGGGTGAAAGGGAATGGACCCAACGTGCCCTATTTAATCTCGCGCGTGCAGGAGCGCACTGCCCGCTCTCATACCAAGATGTAAACACTTGTATATAAAGTTTTCTTCTTCGTCAACTTGCCCATCATGACTGCCCCGGCACTTCACCAACCTCGGCCCACATCGACCACGCTACCATGGTTCGCAGCAGTGGAGTCAGCCCCTGGCTTCCCAACAGTGGAGACAGCGGTGGGATTCCCAATACTACTGAAGACTGCCTTCTCATAAAATGCGTTTGAGTGCGCTGATTTTGATGTGTACACATGTTCGAAGCATGTCATGTGTAGCAAAAAGTGAGGTTAGCCTTTTTTCCTGTCGTTTGTTCGCTTTCTTGTTTGCTTATTTTTGTGCACCCGTTGAAGATAACGGTAATTATGCATGACGCAAAGAAATGCATTATTGAAAGCTTTTCATTGTTTATTTTCGTGGTTGTCTTTGTTATAACTATGTTCGCTTTCTCGCGACCCTGCTATTGAGTAGAAATTGGACTACGGCCTTGTCAAGCTCTCTACTACAGATTTTTTCCTTCACTCTTTTTTCTTGTTTTGACTGTATTTATGGAGCAAAGTTGTAACACACATACATTTTGTTTGAAATTTAAATTTGCGAGGAGCGGCTAATTGCTGTTTTGTTTTGTGTGTTTTCTTCTTTCTCTTATTAAGTATGACACGGAACAAGGCAGAGGATTCAGCTTGTAAACAAATAAATTGTGTATTTGTGTTCAACCCAACACATGCGTCAGAAACTTTTACAGACAGAGCTACAGGCTTTGCCCCCGTTCAAACGTATGGTGAACCTGCATGATCAAATACAATGGGCTCGCATGGAACGCCTGTATGTTTTCGACACCTCGTCACTCACGCCACTGCACAGCAACGGTTTATACGTACCAATTACGGAATTATTACCCGAGAACGGACACCTAACATTCGAGTAACGGAATTGTTGTTTGGACAGAACGGGTGGTTTCCGTAAAATCCTGAGTTACGGAATTTTTATTAGCAAGAAGCAGAAACCCTACATTTTAGCTTACACGAAAGTTCCGTAATAAAGGTCAAGGGGTCCGTAATACAAATTTTCCCTAATCCTGAAACTGTCCGTTTTGAAAATTACAGAAAGTTCTCGGCAATACATCACCTGCGGGTTGTTCCGTAAACCGGGGAAATTATTTTCACGGTGTAGTCCGGTCAACTGATGGCCAAAACGCTTTTCAATAGCATGTTCACATGAATTGTAGAGCGCAGATTGGAGGCACAAAGCTGCTATAGCCCGCTTTACCGACTTTGAATGTGCGGAATCGTAAGGCAGCAGTTACTTGGCGGTTCGCGGTGAGTATTCCCAACAAAAGTGGTCGTCTAAAATGTTAAGGTTAATATCTAAAAACTGGAGGCTACTGTAAAGGGGTAGCTCATGAGTCAAAGGTAAACCCTTCCCATACCGATTAGAAGGTCTAAGATTTCAGTCACGGTGTTGGGGTTTCCTTGTCGGTGTTTCTTCAAAAGGTGTTTCTTCAAATTATTCGCCACGAACACCCGTGTATTGGCCACGATCGTCGACAATTCAGTCCTCCGCACGCCCCGCTAACCAAGTCGAAAGCAACTGCTTTAAGCCGGCTGCCAATTCCTACCCACGTGGGTAGGAATTTGTTGGAACTCAATCACCCAATGTATCCCAGTACTTATCCGCTACACCTGCACATTGGGCCCATTGCCCTGTACTCTCTACCACACGGTATCGGAGTGCCATCACACTCCATCCCTAAACACTAATCCCCAGCCAAACTGCGTGCAGTGGGCGGGACAGCTGACCAGCTCCGACGACGCATCCCAGCGTCGGATGGGGGTGGAGACACAGTCGGCCATGAAGGTCAGGGCTACCTTGTCTAGGAGGGCACTCACCGGGCGGGCGCAGCAACCTCAGCGCTCACTTGTGTAACCGCCAACTTTGAAATACAACCATACAGCGATGCTGTATTTGCATACTACAAGTCCACGAATTTATTTGTTGCGAGAAAACAACATTCAAATATGAGGCAAAGTATAATTCCAAATATTTAGCAAAACACAAATATTAGATCACTTTCCCGAAGTCATCTCTGTCTATGATGCCGGTAAGAACTAACATGAATAGCAGCATAAACAAACTCTGTCGCACTTGTACCCACAAAAAGAGCTCTGTGGCTTTTTGAACACGGTAGTATGAAAAAACAAAGGCTCGGTGTAGAGAAGATCAAATCTCCAAATGTCAAAGAGAAAAGATCAAATCAGGGCAGGAGCTAAATTCGAGTTGCATATTTTCTGGGAAAGCACAGAATAAATTATTCCGATATAAAGAAAGGTCAACAAACACGGAGAAAATAATGTCTTACAAATCCAAAAATGCGACCCCACACCCATTAAATATTTTGTGTTAACTCAAATTCCTGTCTTTACTTATGCAGCGCATGGGTGTTCTGCCGAAAAATTGTTTTTTTTTTGTTTCTCTGATAGTTCTGTGCGGACGCAGCGGTGCTAGTGATGGTAATGGCAATAAAAACTTCCAGGCTACCCCAAGGGCGGGGCATGTCTTTATAAGAGAGTAACTAAAACATGTTTGTTTGTTAGCTTCGTAAAACGTTTGCTAGCTTCGTCAGCGAGTATTCTGCTAATGCTGCAGGTACGCCTATATAACTTCGACATCGGATTCCTTCCGTTCAGTATCACTACTTATGCGGCTGCGGCACCGCCCAGAGATGCTGAAGGCGAAGTGGTGCTGCGCATAGAGTTTCATACAAATAACTAGACGGGAAACTGGCGCTAGTGTCAACGCGAACATGGCAGCGGCGCTTACGCTTCAATGGCAATGATGGGTAGTTTTGAAACCGGATTGCGAAAGATCAAAACGGGCTTGTGTCTGCGCAAAATGTGTTTTTTGGCAAAAAAGCTCTTATTTCCCGGTTTTCCGTTTACAAATTACATGGCAAACAAGAAAGTTAGTGACGAAAAACTGGTTTTGTACAAAAAAACGCGGCGCGTTTAAATAAAAAGCAGACGCGGAGTCGAGGAGGTTTGTGGAGCAGGTTTGCCATTTTCCGCCAACTACAGCAGGACGCGGACTTCTTTAATAACTACTTGTGAAAGTTTTGGCGCTGATGGTTTGTAATAGGAAGTGAAAAGTTTTGGGCTCATGAAAAAAGAAACCGATTAACTTTGGAGAAGTTATTCTTGCCTGAATTAGTGACATCCATCAAGCTGCGTTCCTATCAGCATACCATGTTCTACGCCGTAGGAGCCGGCGTTCACACGAAAGGTGTGGCTGTTCCAAGCGATTCGCAACCGTCGTCAGCTTTGACCAGCTTTGACAATGCATTGCTCTGCCGAATGAGCAGCGCCGCAACTCCTAATTAGCAGACAACTTCGCCGCACAGAGCGCCGTCATTTGTGTTTTCATGCTCGCTGTGCGGCAATGCATTGATAACCCACCCAATTCGCTACTCTGGTTATAAAACATTCCACTCAGGGCGGCGTGAGGGCACGCGAGGCATGCAGTTCAAGGAGAAACGTATTTTTGATCACTCCTCTCAACACCCCGCGTAGGCAAATGCGTTCATGTAAATCCAAAACGAAAACGAAACTGCCTGCAATCCATAGCAAGTTCCACGAGCCATCGAGCGCCAATCCGAATCCACAAATACCCATCACGCCCGTTGAGGCGTACGATTGCAGTGCCAGTTTCCCCTATAGTTATATTGTAAGAAACTCTATGGTGCTGCGGCAAGAGCGTCTTAACTGCAGACGCTACGTCGGTAACGCGTGTTGCGCTTTGTAATTTGCGGGCTATAGTACATGTTTCAAGCGAGGGTGCACCCTTTCTAACAGCAAAGCTGTTGAGAAAATCGTTTGAGTAAAGGGTCGGCAGTAGAAAATACAAGAAAATACCGAGCGCTCGTGCTCGTGCGAGACGTTCCTTCGTGAAAGGCGACCCTCGCTTTCATCATCCACGATTGTAGCCGATTTGCTTCTACTTTGCCGTAATGGCTACAAAAATGGAGTAACTTTCCTTGCGGCAGCGAATAAGAAGCGAATCGGCTTCAATCGTGGACTTAACCCACGTGATGGTCGTGAATGTTGCGTGCAGCTTCGCTACCTTAAAGTATTACGCGTTAGTGTGAGCTTGCTGCATTTTTTGTTTTGCGTTATTGTTATGCAGGCGTTGTAGAACACGCCGCAGACTAAAAAGTTTCTGCCGAAACGGCCATTGTGTGTTTTATGTTTAAACAACGCGCTATGGAACACATCGCATCAATAAGGACTTCTGGCACGGCTTCTAGACGACTGCGGCGGACGTCACACGTCTCGATGTTTGCGCCAACCCAGCCACGCGATGCTTTCCCTTGAAAGTTTCCTTCAGGTAGCCCTATGCTGTTTCTGGAATTTTGTCTTTGTCAAACGGCGTTGCATATTGAAACCGCAAAGTGCATGTGACTGCACTTACAAATGGCGGTGTTTGGCATGACGGCGCACTTACAATACCAGAATACGGCCTGGTTTGTTTAGTAAAACTACGAAACGCGGGAATAGCATGCAAAGCGATCCACTGCAACAAATTTGCCGCCGAATAGTTTTACCAAGAAGCATTCCCGCGCTATGCGCTAAACACTAAACATAAAACTCCCACCTCCCCTCGCGGGAACCCCTGTGTAGATGCGACGCATAGGCGGAGCGGCGAAGGGAACGCGTTTTATAGCGCGCATAACGTTGAGGGGACTGCGTAAGCTGGTCCCAGTCGATGACGACGTTGGCGTACTTGTAAAGCGGCGTGGACTCTAGGTGTTTGAGCAAAGCGTGGATGTTGCTTCGCCGGAGAACGGCACACCGGTTATATGCGCAGCGCGCCAAAGGAAGGAACCGCGGAAGAGAGAGTACTGCACATGCGCCGGCCCCAGCGCGTCTGCCGCGGCTATGACGCAACGTGCCGCGGCTATGACGCAACACAATCCAACTCAATCCAGTTTAATCCAATCCAAATCCAATCCAACCGAATCCAAGCCAAGCCAAGCCAAGCCAAGCCAATCCAATCCAATCAAATCAAATCAAATCCAATCCAATGCCCCTCGCGAGAGAGTGTTCGTTATCGGAGAGGAGAGGGGTGAGCGGCGGAGAGCGCAGCTCTCGCGGCGAGGAGAATGGCAGAGGGGTGGACAACGCCGACAACAACGACGACGACGCCAGAGGGACAAGGCGAGTGAATCAGATGCTCTGCATCTAATACGCAGTACGCCTTGCGCGTGGGCTTTTGGTTTTCAGTTGTTGACGGGGTAACGATACCATGCAGTATCCCGACCATGACAAATGAAATGTTTGGCGGGTATTTTGAAAACCACTGCCCCCGCTTATGGTCGTGTGCGGTGCTTTGGTTGTGGCTGCCATTTGTGGCCGAGACCAAACACAGACAAGGTCTCTGCCGTTTGGTCCGTTGGTTGTGAGTGTTTGTGGAACGTTAATTCAAAGTTCTGTAAGCCAAAACTTGAGAAATATGCCTTCTCGCCACCTTTTGTAATGTTAACATAAAAGCAACTGTCCAACTACCCCTTGTGTATCTCGTTCTGTCATCATTCATGCAAAGAACATGCGCAAGACGATGAGGGTGTTAGCACCATCAGAGTCCGTCAATGCTTTGACGGACTCTGGCACCATCTACACTGAAATGATATGGACTCCGTCCCCGTTTTCTACACAACAGACGTCCGCACATTCAGTGTTCTTGGCCAGTGGCTCGGGTATCAGCGAGTGTATTCGCTGACTGTTGTGTGACTAGCCGATTACGGACCATTGGCGGCAGTGACCAAGATGCCAATGGTCGGTTTCCCGACAATCGACAATCGCGATTGGGAACCAAGAATGGGAAGAAAAGAAGAAATGGAACGGGCTTCTACTGCGTCGAGCGAATCACGCAGTGTCGCTTCCGCTATGCATAAACCGTTGATTTCGCGGTGCTTCCAGGCACGACAGAAAGACTGAAAGCGTTTATTGACGGTGTTTCTGAGTCATTTTAAAGGGACTAGGGAACACTTCTGATAAACGATTTCCCTCTTTCGTTCCCTTCTGGACCGCGAAAGCTACAGTTATGGCGAGCTGAAGGTCAATGCGGACTCTCTCGTCGCAGCAGATGCACCAATGCACCACACGCTGTGGTACTGAAGCAACAAGCGCTGGTAGATCGCAAAACAATGCTGCGCTACGACTCCCAATCATTCACCAGCGATAGTCCCTATTGCAGTGACATAAATGTGGCAGTGCTACCTGTACAAGTGGGTTTGTTAGGTTACGCACATTGTGCCGCTAGAGAGCAAATTCGCAGAACTTTTCACTTAAAAGTGGCAATGTTTGGAAAGCATTCCTTGGTGTGCAATCAACGATTTCAGGGGTGTACCAGAAGTGAATTGGCGAAATGTGATTTCTTGCAAAGAGGCCGAACACTTGAGAGTTTCTTTCAAAACCCGATTTCGTTATTGCGAAAAAGGCTTCCTCAGGAACGCACATTTTGAACAAAGGATTGATTTTTTTGGTAAGTGCTTGATATATATACGAATTACGATGGGGATAAGGCTGTGCGTTTTCGACCACCAAAGCATGGGCCCAAAACATGTTTCTGTTCACGAGGCGATAAAGTGCAACCGACTAGGATTGAAACGAAAGTGTGACTTTGCCCTATCGGTTTTAAAGCTTATTCGGTACCGAAAGATGCCTTAATTACTGACAAATCGCTGATAAAACAACGCACTTCACTGCCTCATTTCTCTCGCAGTGATTTCACGATTCAGATAGGGAATGCATGCAATATTTGTGTCATGTAATCACTGGGAGGGAAATGAGGGATGGAACTGTTTTGTTTGATTAGTGATTTCTCAGTAATGAAGCAATCTTTTAGCCGCTGCTGGTGTCACGATAAAGTGGAGTCAAGTGAGGCAGCGGTGATGTATAGCGGTATACAGGCAACTGAGTAGAATACGACCACGTACCAAGCGGTTTCGTCGTTTTCGTTCGAATGAGGCTTGCTTTTAAGTGCAGAGCCCTATAGGGGCTCACCTTGTCGTCGTAGCTCGCTCGCTGGACCCAAGTAGAACCACACGGAGTTCCGTCGTAGCTGCTCTCGTCGCGGCGTGTCACAGAGGCTGCAAAAGGTAAGTGGTTTATATAGTCATAAGCGTTCAAAACTCTGTGAACCGCTGGAGCTCCGTTATTTAGCGCAAAGAAAAAAATGCGAGTACATTTTAGGCAAATATACGTAATTACCGGGAGCGCCCGCGTTCATGTAGTCAGCAACGCGCCTTGGGTACCTTTTACAATAGTAAGCGAAAAAAGCGGAAGTGCAACGCCGGCACGCGCGGGAGGCAAAGCAAGCACACAAAGAAAAAAACTCCCGCTTGTGCAGTTTTAGGCAGGGGCCCGCGAGCACGGCGAGGGCGGGAAATGTGAAATGCGTTCGACGAACCTCCGTTGAATTCATCAGGAGATGAATGGGACAGGGTGGCGGAGAGCGTGCTGGGTGGTAAAAGTGAGCGGATAACGGTGCCACAGCATAGTACGGTGAATCCCTGTTCTGCACCTCCGACAGCTTTCACATTGAGTGGAACGGCTTTAATTTTAAGGAAAAGCTTTCTACCCCTGCCATTCAACAGTTCCTTCGGGGCGTGCGCGACAAAAAATTCCCACGCGGCTGGACAAGGGGAGAGCGGTTTCCACCACTGATCTGATCAGTGGTTTCCACCTACGGAGGTCAATGTGGATGGTGCTGCGAATGGTTACCCATCGTTCACCGCACGCACTGCTCACACAGGGGAGGGGGGGGGGAGGAGGGGGGCGTCATCGGGGCGGCTTTGTCGTCTGCTTTAGCGACGGTTGTTTTGGGCCTGTTTCAGCGCAGCTTCGCGTCCATTCCGCGTTTCCTTCGCACGGCGTGATTAACGTGTTTGAGAGCACCTCCTTGGTAAACCGGCCCCTACGGGATTAGGTGGTCTTACGGTAAAGATACGTTAACGATTTGTTTGCAGGGCCAGAAATCAAAATCGAGAGCCCAGATAGAGACAACAGGCCGATAGAGAAACGCTAACTTTGCGCACCGCGTGCCACGAATGGTACTCCGTTTTCTAAATTGGTGAATACGAATTCAGTTTTGTTCTAAGAGGTATTACGAAAGGCGCAAGGAGCAACTGCAACTGATAAATAGCTGTTATAAAAGTTCCCTCAGCTTTCCCCCAATTCTCAAACTCACTAAACTAACAAAATTGAATCGGTATAAATGGGAATCACAATGCACACATGCCTAATTGTTCCAGTGTCTGCGCTTGTGTCGCGCAGTGGTGTAGCCGCAAGCTAGCAAATCAGGATCGCTGGTTCCGCTCTGTCACCCTTTTAAAGGCTCTACTCTCCGGTTTTTTTTTCCACGACGCACGGCCGTGCTACACAAGCGGCGTCCACCGCCTTAGCCCCGCAGGCGCCGAGGATTCTGCGTTGGGGACGCCGCCACCGAAAATTCCAGAAAACGGCTTGTAAAATCTCTGGCTTCACTCTTTTCAAATCCATGTGTGTGAATTCAAGTGACGTCGCATGGTCAATTGTTGTGGGTGTCGTTTAAAGCTTTCCTTTCCAACCACCTTCACAGAGTGGATTAGAGCCAATTTTTTCCTACCTCCCACGTCCTTTCAGGTCTGGACCACTAGGCAAAAGGTTTGTTGACGGGACCCGTCCTCAGTATCGCTGCTTTTTGAAGATAAGCTTATTGTCCTTTTTAGGCCACCTGACCGTTGGCGGCGAACCAGCCGCTCATGCACGGGCCCCTCACGACACCTCGCGTAGCAGCACTACCGCCTGCTCGGACGATTAACGCCATCCACCCGCAGCCAAAGAGGACGATGCGTACTCCAGATGTTTCGTACATTTAAAAATTCGGACTTTAGCCAAATTAGGCGTTGTTTTTTTTAGCACAGAAAAAGCACGCAGGGAGTTATAATAAACGTGGCCATGCCCACAGTACTGCACAAGGGTCACACAATTAACAGGACGACTATATCACCAGCTTCTGCACCGAAGCCGAAACGAATTTGGTGGCATTTGGGGTCCAAGCAAGATATATCGGCTGGGCTCCTATAATATTTCTTCTAGCTTTTTTTTTGTTCTTTGACATTCAAAAACCTCCGCTTAAATATTTTATAAAATTCTGTAGGTTGATAGTTAAAATATTTGTCCCCCAATTTTGCGGTATTGCCTGGGTGGGGGCACTTGTATTCATGTTTTCGCTAATTTCTATCTTATGCAAAAAAAGCTACGCGTGAAGGTGTTATTATTGTGTTCTAGATGAGCTAAAGGGTAAGTCTAGAGCAACTTCTATTTCACCTTCAGTGTTCCTTTAAAAAAGCCATGAAAACAAAGCGAAAGTTTGTTTTATTTGAAAGATTAGTTGTTTCATAGTACCCCAAGCGCTTTCCCGGAAGCCAACGATGCTTTATTCACTGAGAAGGCAATTTAAGCCAAATTGTTAAATCTCCCGCTAAATTGTACGGTCGTCAAAACTGTTGACAACAACAAAGAACGAGGTGCCAGCGTATGCACAGAGCGGCAGCTTAACATAGCGCTCGGGCTGCTAAGCCAGGCTTTGCGCATGCGCTGAAGCTCCCGAGTGCAGTAGGGCAGCATCGTGACAGCGCCAAAGATGCGGCTGTAGCCAGCGTGAGCTGCCACTCTGTGCGTAGGCAGGCACCTCGTGTTTTGTTATTGTTAAAATTTTTGACCACTGTACATTTTGTGATGTGAACAATGGCGTCATATGAGCCGGTACATGAAACAGGTACCTAGTATGTCGACATCATAGAGCACCCACAAGCGGAAATCAAACAAGAACCGGAAGTCCTGCCAAAACCGAGACAGCGGCCATTTTAAAAAAACTAGTAAAACCTAGTACACCCGCAGCCCTAGTCAAGGAATCGCCTGATCCGGACAACAAAGGTCTCGCCGAGGAGCTGGGGCTCGCATTAATAAACTCACACCACTTAAACACTCAATTCTTCAAGTGCACGAGTGGCAGGAGTTGTGGAATACACGGATGGACCGGAAAGCGACCATTCCGCGATACTCACAACAGACGAACGCCCAGCCGTCGGCACCGCTGCCTCGTCAGCCCCGTCGCGACGGACTAATACAGACTTATACGTATGGGCCGTATTTTTATTAAGGTTAACAATAGTTCAATTTCAGTAGCAGCATCGCTTATGCCAGTTGGCCGGTGTCTTGTATGGAAATCCGTTCGCGCGAGCTCTCTGCTCCGACCAAAAAGATACGAGCGTCAATGCGCGGTGGGTACGGTATGTTTTGCCAAGCTCAGGGCGCTTTGACGGCGATTTGACGAAGTCGGCGACGAGCAGCGCCGTGTCCCAGGAGTGAGCTAACGTAGAGGTTCCTCCCGTAATCACTTCGTCGGAATGAAGCGAGCACACTCGTACTGCCATTAGCTCCCTTTCTCCTCCGTTTGCAAAGTTCACAAAACGCAGCCACTTGTTTCGCCGAGGTTCGTCGTTGGGCTGCGCATGAAAGGAGATCTCCTCACCGGCGGGGATGTCGCACTCCATCGACGATTTGCGCGTAATACATGGGCATTTCAGGACGCAGAAACGAAATTTAATTGTAACGTACTCGAACAAACTGAAGTTTTCGGTGGTTGTAAACTGAAAACGAGCTCGTAACGACAGCAGTAAGCCAACACGACCACCATTCCGAAACTGCAACGAGTAGAACTATCTCCTCGCTGATTGCTGTTTCTTACTCCCCTCGTTTCTATTTTTACCTTTGCTGGTTGGCGAATTGGCGCCAACTTCCTGTCAAGGGATTAAGATACCAAGCAAGGTAGCGGCTGAGCGTGCTAGAACGGTTCGTTGGCCCCAAAAAGCCTCGAACCCGAAAATTCGTCTGCGCGGCGGCGAAATGTCCAGCTCGGCCGGTGGTAGTTACGTACGCATTGGCGTACATGTTTGCGTGTTGGTTCGGAACTTCAACAGTTTACTCCACCGTTCTTAGGGTCGTAAAAGGAATGTGCAGTATGTTTCACGGGCATATAGCTCACTATGCAAATTGGTAAGCACTGCCTAACTTGCGTTTCTTTTGCCGGCCTCCGCCAATCGCAGAGCTTTCCAGTATGACATCATTGGTTCTGTTGCGGGAAATGAGCTAGTGGGTCGCATGGTCATTCCCCTTTTCCTAATTATGTAGCTTATTTATGCGAGGTTTGCGTTAGCAGTTGTGTCAGTATGGTTCTAGTGAGGCAATCTTTCGAATGAACCAAACTTGTGTTTTATCTTCAGGGTTCCTCCAAGACATCACTTTCCGTCACAGTCATTATAGCACCCAATTCACGTAATTTTAGCCCTGGCGCTGAAGGGCTTCTGCAATTACAGTCGAGTCCACTTATAACGGTACCGTTTATAACAATATATCGGTTATAACGATGAACAGGTATGGCACCGTCCGCTTTTGTATGCTTTCCATAGAAAATTAAACCGCTTAATACAATGCTCCAGTGCCGCGATATCGGACATAACTGTTGAATCGGGTTACAGCAAGCATCGAAAATGCGAGGTGCCGCCGGCTCTCCACGCCAGCCACGCCGACAACATGCGCCGCGATGCGCCTCGCATCCCGTCCAGCTCTCAGAAAACGAATCAACTGCGCAGCTTACGAGGAAGCGAGAGGAGGAGGTGAACAGTTCTTCCAAACACCCCTCCCTATGCCGCCGCTTTGTCCCCGTCCCCGTGCCTGCTGCTTTGAAATTGACTAGGTGTCTCTTCAACTACCTGCGTTTTTGTAAACGGAGGTAGTTTTGGAGGCGGAGGTGGAAACGGGCCGGTGTTTAGGAAATGTCTGAGTGCCTCACTTGAGAGGCGATCGTCGCACGGATACCTGCTGCCGACAGCGGTGGCAGTGAACACTCTGACGACGCGGATGCACAGACTACTCGTGTAGCACCTTCGCACGAGGCCCAACGCATGATAGTCTCTCAGGGACTTCGTTTCCACCAAGGACCCTTCGCTCAGCTAGATGAAGCGCCTATAAATGCTCTCGCTGAAGATGTGCCCCAGCTTGATGTTCAACAAACAAAGCAGACTGAATATGGCTTCTTTTCCACAAATAGGTAGCAGTACAACCTTGCTTGCCTACAACTAAAATGTTTTGAGCACTGCTACATCTTTTTCTTTACAAGCCGCATATAACAATCATCGGTTATAACGATGCGATTTCCTTGGCACTTGTATATTGTTATAGGTGAACTAGACTGTACCTGGAATTTCTGTAAGGCAGGACACTTAGTCTCGGGCCATTTCAGACCAGTACGCGCTCCCTCTCTAGGCTGGAACGATATTTTTACGATACTGGGCTTACCTATATCTAGCGGCATCATCATCATCATCACCACTGCCGATCCAATTACCAACTCGCCCCACCTTCATCAATATCCATCGTGGGATCTGCGAAGGCTCCCAAAGACCCGCTCTGGGTAACAGGCACCAGTTGTGGCAAGACGTCTAGTGCTGTGTCTGTCTTGCCTAGCATGCGCTGTACAACTGCATGGCTAATGAAAGACGTGGTCCGATTAACTTTTCACGTCACTAAGCAGAAAGTCTGTAGCGGTCGTCATCATAATTACTGCAAAGCCCACCACAATCATCGCCTGAACTACCCCATAATCGTTTTTTACCGCGCGGTCTGTGACGAGGGCGAGGCACCCCCTCAGAATAAATCCTTCAGCCGTTGCGGCAAGACGTCTGGTTCCTACTCCCTCTTGCCTGGAATGCGCTTAATAACGTCGCGGCGACATGGTGGCGCCGCCGCTCGTATCTACTTGGCTTTCGCGGTTCGCATCTAGTACTACCATCATCACCGCTCATGGCCAAAAGTTCGAACAATTTCTATTTACCGAGCAAGAGATTTTGCTTCGGACTGTCCGTCTCAGCATTGCCACTTATCACACACACACCAACGGGTCGGTAGCACATTTGCATCAGCACCTCAAAGCAGCACCTCAAGTTGCTTCTCACAACACGCCAACCGAGTGGGTGCAGCGCATAGCGTTGACTTTTTTGAGCCGTTTACGGTTCCGCACTGCGGCTCCCTGGTGATATCTTCTATCCGCCAAGCGGTCGTTACCTGCAAGGGACTATGTACTATAGTACTCAACGACGGGGACAAATCGCGTTATGTTCATGATCAAATAATACAGGAAAAAGCAACCAGTCTGCGCCCTACTAAGCAATGGTTGTCATGTCAGCTGAGCCAAGCTGATGCATAACTTATATTGGAACTTGGCAACACTACACAGTAAGTGCATTTCTGCACGCGTTTTACTTATTCGCGGAAAAAAACGCCCAACTAACGCATTTTCCTTAACGAACCACTGGAAACCGCCATAGCATTGTTCGTAACATCAGGGTCATTGCAACGATTTCACCAATTATTCACGTCTTCCTTGTATTACTTCGTCTTACATAATCTATGTCTATGTGAGAAAGAGTGTGAGGTTGTCTCTCTGTTACGTTCTTCTTTAAGTAATTGCAGCGACATCAATTGCAATATTACTACATAGGCAATTGCTAACTGTAAGTTCGGATACAGATCATCTTCTAGTCATCCTTGCTACCGTACGAGAACTATACTTCCGACTTTACTGTTTATTTTTGTATTTAGGTCGATGTCTTTCTTTTCAGTCAAACTGAGGTGATATACGTTTAGTGTAATGCTGTTATACTCTACAGTTGTGTTTTTTTACGTCCCTTGAGGACCTTTTCCAGCACATTCTAGGTTCTACTTGGAGCATGTGGATCTACGACTCTTTGTGCAACACTAAATCAATTTCAGGATCTAAAGCATAAAATCTTGTACAAAATTTATCCTCTTCATACTACAACGTCCATGTTGTTTTTTAGCCTTGACCTGTTCGTCTCTGGGCGCGTTCGTATGCAATTCAGAGCAATATCGAGTTTCTGTTTGGTTGCTTTTAATAGTTTATTCATTATTTGGTGTTTGTTTAGGAAAGCGAGAAAGAGACAGAATACTCCTTATTACAAAAAATCAGAATGTTTTACCGGCGTAGACAATCATCTACATGCTTGTTTTTTGAGGATTGGGGATGCAGGAAAAAAGGCCCAAAAAAGAAGCCGTAGGATGAAAAAGCCTGAGCCGGGCTAGACGTGCGGTGATGGAATATATTTTTTAAACTTGCTTTTAATTTTTTCTTTCATGCAATAATGTCCCCAAACTCGCTACTCATAACTAGCTTGGACACCTTCACCAATTCAATTTATTTTCTTCGTGTTTTATCCCTCTTTATTGTGTGTTTTATGTAGGTTCTTTTATTTTGGAGGTAGTTTGGAAAATAAGCGCTTTGCTTTCTCTTCTACTACCGTCACTGCTGCTTAATGAGTGCTAGTTTTTTCCATTCAGATGCACACACTACGGTCTCCCTTATTTCTGTGATATTTTTCCTAATGCCGCTGTCCGATTCCACTGCAACGAATACTTTTTACTCTTCTCAGGTGCTGCGTCAATTCCTCCGTAATGACTCTGACAGCAGAGATGGGAAAACAGCATGCTTGGTTAGGGGGAAATGTGTGTAAAAGAAATGCTATTTTAAAGAAGAAAGAAGTGCAGTTTGGTAGGTAGTTTATTACGTATGAAGTACCACAGGAGAACCATTCTTTTAACAAAATAGTTATTAGGTGTTTGTGAAGAAGTAGGCGTTGACCACGAACTCGACATAGAGATGTGAGAAATATCAAGGTCAAGGAATGTCGTGAACAAACGTAATGGACCACTGGTAATCATTGTGAATGAACTCCATTCTACAATTGCCACAAGCTTCGTGATAATTTAGCAAATACATGCGTCGTTTAACCACTTTGAAGAATTTTGAAGAAAACGTCAATTTAAAAATAATGTAATGTATAATGTTCAATTATGGGAA
This sequence comes from Haemaphysalis longicornis, assembly GCA_013339765.2. Lineage (NCBI taxonomy): Eukaryota > Metazoa > Arthropoda > Arachnida > Ixodida > Ixodidae > Haemaphysalis > Haemaphysalis longicornis. The sequence continues at coordinate 22,217,065 of CM023452.1, forward strand.
TAAAAATTTCGTTACGTTCTCATGACTGCATTAGGACCATCATGTAGACGCACACAGCAAAAAACAAAACAAAATGCAAGCAAGGCGTAAAAGCACACCAAGTGCCCTGCTGACATAAAATTGGGAAAAGTAACAACGAAGTGCAACACCCTCAAAATCATGCGCAAGCGTAACGCTATGACATCGTGTTACCGTTGATGATGTGTTTACATTTAATGCAAAAATCCATAACGGAAATGTAAAATAAGCATCCCGAAACAACTGAACCTGCTTAGGACCCGTAGTCCACGAAGATAATTCAGGAAGCTTTCTTGAAATGGTCGTTTAGCTATGCGAAAAGTAATAAATCCCTTAGGTTCCCGAAATTGAAAAATACATATGGCTACATATATAGAGAAATTTTTGTATTTCTTAAAACAACTTTTTTGTCTACGGATACTATTTATTAAGTTGTCACAATTCTTGGTAGTACTTGAAAAAGGTTTTCATTAGTTAGTTCTAATGACATTCGCTCGCTACATTCACCCACATTCGCTCGCTACTCTGCTGCGTGTTTCCTACTGGCTCACTTCACATATTCCCACCATCTGTCGCAACAACTGGCGCGCCGTTGAGGCTGCGCAGGGAGGTCGCTTTTATTAAGACCTTTTTATTATTCAATGCCTCTTCTCGAACTCCCGCAAAGTTTAAACGTGCTTATTGCGGTAACGGTCCCGGTGATGCTCGAAAGTTGGTGGTTTGGAAGCAATCCCTTGGCGTGTCCATTTTCGTTAAGGCTGGTAGCTTGTTCGTTGCCGCATAACAGACAGACACCAACACGCAGGAGGAAGTTGCACCAAACTGTAGACAAGAGGCTTTCGCCTCCGCGTTAGAGAAGTGTTCAGTAACGAAGCCTTTGTATTGGGCGAATGGATGCCTCTTTTGGGGCCGGTTACGTACGAACCGATTACACCTGAAAGAAACAGACTGCGTCTGTGCTTTGCGCACAGCATCACGCTCCCTCTTTGTTACATAATAATTTAGTAGAGGTTCTTCCACGCAGCCAGAGACAGCGGGATTTTTACAGAAGTTTGCCTGTCACAATACAATACCTCGAGATATACCTCTCGCGACAAAGTAAAATGATGGTGTTTGTCAATTAAAGTATGACTACTTAGAACGTAATATCTTAGACTGCTGTAAGCAGTTGTAAAATGCAGTGATGTTTAAGAATTCTCGGTAGCACTTGTTCTGAGCTATCTTCACAATATTTACTGGAAACACTTTGTGTGTGCGCAAGCGTGCAGTCGGTTTAATGTCATTATATACGGTGGCATATGCATGAATTCAGAATTCCAAGAAATGCATGTAGGAATATTCATTTGAGCTTAATTCAGTGTACTGGGATGAGTTTCTCAATACATTCCCTTCTCGATTGAACTCCACATTTCTTACATAGAAATCCTACGGAGGTTGCTCTCTGGGAGGCAAGCCACGTATAAATAGCCGTGGAAGGCACGCTCATAAAAGTTCGTTAATGCACTTTTGAGATTGGTTAGGAACGAATTCCTAATTAAATGCGTATAAATTTTTACGTACTAGTAGTGCTTGGGTAAAAATAGCAATTCGACCTTTTGTCGCTCTGATTTGTAATCGCTACACAAAAACATATTTAACCTCTCTTTTCTGAAGTTATGGGTGACATTTCAAGAAATTCGTGAGCATCTACGTCTGTGCAGTTCACGGTCACACACCAATAAAACGTGTCATTTTTTTAGGCTGAAAAAAAATAATTATTTTTTGAAATTATCAAAATACTCTGCTCGCCGAGATCTTGGGCATTCTTCTATCTTTTTGTCTCTATTGATTCATTTATAGATTTATTTTTGTATATAGCGAATAATGAACGAGTTATTCGATAATTAAGGATTTTTTTATTGATTGATTTTCTAAGTTTAATAAGCATATTGAAGTAATTGTTTCAAGCAATCGATCAATCAGCATATGGATTAGTTACTCCAATAATTAATGGTATAGTGTTAATATGATATGATACCATCAATTACAACTTGGCAGATCGGCTGATTGATTGATTGATTGATTGATTGATTGATTGATTGATTGATTGATTGATTGATTGATTGATTGATTGATTGATTGATTTTTTGATTGGGCGGCTGAACGATCGATCGATCTACTGATTGTGGCATCGCCTTGTGCCGACCCGATGCCGTGTCTCATCTCATCCAAGGAGCTAAGGTATCTATATGTTATTTTTTTACAGTACAAGTTATATTTGTAGGATCAAATGGATGTTTTTGTAAGAAATGGAAACTTCCCTACGCTTTATTATCCGGGCAGTTTTGTTTTCGCTAGCAGTTAGACCGCAATTCACCTACATCAACACACCCTCCGGGGTGGATCAGTGGCTAAGGCGTTGTACTGCTGCGCCCAAATACGCGGGTGCGATACGCGGCCGCGGCGGCCGCATTTATTATGGAGCAGAAAAGCAAAACGACCCATGTGTTCGGGATTTCGGCACACGTTAAAGATCCCCAGGTGATCAAAATTATTCCGCAGCCCTCCACTAACGCCGTTCCTTATCGCCTGTGAAATCAAGGCATATTAAACTCCATTACCCTTACACAATAGGACTACGGTAGGTGAATACTCATCGAAGATAAAAGTTGTCGGCAGCGATCGCCTTTCAAAAAACTCGCCCAATTTCTTTTGTTTCCTTTACGGCGACCACCTATGTTCCATCTTTTTGACTGTATTCCGCGCAATCCTCTCCGTCTTCAAGCGACCTGTTCCATACTGAAATGCGCTCGGTATACTTAGAATAAACCAACGTGACCACAAAGAAACAACTGCGATGAAGCGCTTCTTTCGAAGCTTTTTCTTGTCCCGTTTAATTATTCTAAGTATACCCTCGAGCGCGGCCGTAGGGGCGCCACTGAAATCCCCCGCGGCCCGTTTCGAAGCAGTTGCGGGAGTCCCCGGCCCGCTCCCCCCTGTCGCCGTTGCTTTTGGGGCTCGTTCAAGACAGCGATTTACCGTTTGCCCCTTTCGAAATACCGAATAACTTTGGAGCAGGCACTCTGTTTGCAAGCCTGGTGGGGTCACGAGAGTATAAACGTTTATGACGCGATCTTAGAAAGATCTATATGAGCCCCGGGGCCGTGTGTCACAGGCCGGCGTCCCGAAGCCAGCATTCCCATGCAGCTGATTGAAATTCGCTGCCCGAAATTTAGTGGCAGTGTCTCCGTAAGCAGTGTTTCCTCCGATGGTCATGTTGCGGCCATACACACTATGATGTAAATCGACTTTGTGCACTTACAAACTCTAGCGGAGCACTCATACCTGACAGCACCCCAGTTACGCTTGCCAATATCACATATCAGATTTTGTCAGTACCCTGAACAAGCCAATGCGGCTAAATTTCGCAAACAGGTACCAAAAGAAGTACGATGGATAATGCAAAATTACACTCCGGAGTCAGCACACGACGACAAATTTAATGCTGGTCGTCTTGTCCCGAGGGAGCGCTCGCAAAGATTATCTGTTACATTATCCTCCAAAAGAAGCGCGAAGAGGGCTTATAGAGTAATCCGCGACCGCGACCAAACCCTTTCTTCAAACATCGTCGTATGGAACAGGGAGACTGCAGAATCTAGCATAAACCAAAATCAGGGGCCCTTATCATATACGACACTCTTCAAACGAGCCCGTGTGTACGAGTTTTCGGGCAAAATTAATCCGGAGCCTTCCACTCGGCGTGCCTCATCGTCTCTGTTGCGTCGGCGTGTTAAACCCTGCAAATCTCAATCAACTCTTTCAACGACACCTCGTATTTCTTGTGAACTACCTACCCTGTATTCTTCAAAAAGCGTCCGCCGAGTGATCAGCCGATGCGAAAACAAACGAAAGTGAACCGCAGCTTGTGTGTGTGATTACTAAAACGTTCATTCGTTGATTCGCTCCGCATTTTTAAACAACGATAGTTGAGCGCCCCTCCTACCCCCCCCCCCCCAATGTCTAGCGAAATATCAGTGCATTTCGCATTAGTTGGTCTGGTAAAAACTATATCCTTGCTCAAACAAACGTCTTTAGCATTTGAAAGGTGCTCTCGGTTTTTTTTTTTTTTTTTTCATTCCGTACGACTATTCTATTTATTCCTGACTTGCAGACCATTCATTTTCCCGTGGTTTTATTAACATATACCTTGGTTCTTACTATAGGCATGAGTGGGCACATATCTGCAATGCACAGGGTTTGAGTGTACTTAACTTTTCGCGTGGCTTATATTCCCATAAAAGGCACAAGTTTTTGTCAGCTATTGGGTTATCACATCCCCGAAAAATATTTTTCTACGACGTACATATTCGAAGCAAAGCCGCATTTGTTGTTTGCGCTGCAAACGAACCAACCTCTTACAGTGCCAATGTCAGGTCTAAACAAGTGACAATAAATAGAATTCACTTGTGCTGACGTGTTCGAAGGCGACAGCGGTGATATGCTGCTGCCGTCGCCGACACCGCAAGAGCGGCCAAGAAGCGCGCAGAACCGCCTCCCCCCCGCGTTCGAGCGCTCTACCAAGACGCAGCTGTTTTTTTTAAGCGCCCTAAACGTTCAGTTAGCTTACGACGTCACCATAACAAGTTATTTAGTGCGCGGAAAGGCAAAGAGAAGCGAAAGAGAACCAAAACACTGCATGACACCTATCAGCCACGCAGCGCTAATCCCCAAACGCCGCGGAGAAGCGGCGGCAGGCGGCGACAGCGATCGCGAATCTCGAGGCGTATACCCAGAGCATTTGACGTATGAAGCGGTACCGACTAGCCCCGTTCGACGTCCTTTTGAACCTGTTGCAGCCTGAAGAAGCAACGTATCACTATTTGTATTGTCAAGTAGAATTTCGTGTATGATATCAAATTCTGCGGGCTGTCAATCTTTGACGTCCTTTTTAAATGCCAGTTTTTTAAAGCAAAGCTTTTTACCTCTACCCCCCAAGGGTTCTTTCGCGACCGTTGGTGTCACCAGAAAACTCCAGCGAACAAATAAAAGAATTCACGGGCACCGCCGGGAATCGAACGTGGAAATAATAGATTAACAAAGCGAGAGCCCGTTGTCTTACCGATTTAGCTACGAGCCCACGCGAAGGCGAGGAAGACAGGGGGTGTACTAACCAAGCACATCTACGGGTTTACCCCCTGCGTTATCGCTGAATGCCACGTGAAAGCGTCACGCGACCACTCACGCCCGTCTAGCGGCCTTGTGCGAACCTTGCTCATGTGCTGAGTTACAAAAATTAAAGGAAGCTCACACGAATGAATGGCATCTCACTTCTAGTACGCCAATGGGCTAAAGCCTGTGGCCTCCAGTGTTCACGTAAACAATCACAGCTACTTGTCGTCCGCCCTCACACCAAACCAAGGAATACATTCAAATACTCCTTGATGGCCAGGCCATCACTCCAAGCCCCTGCATCAAGATCCTGGGCCTACATTTCCAGGCCAACACCAAGAGTGACGTATCGTTGCAGCGCCTCAAAAACGGCATTAATCAAATCATACACATGATCAGGCGAGTTGCCACCAAGAAGCGAGGCCTAAAGGAATCCGCTACCTTACGATTAATTGAAGCTTTTGTCACTTACGTCAACCCCCTGTCTTCTTCTCGACAAGGAAGACATAGAGATGCTTTATATAATGATTAGAAAGGGGGGTCGAGCAGGCCATTGGTCTTCTCATGAGTGCGTCCACACAAGGCTGCTTAGCACGGGGCTCCACAACACGTGGAAGAGCTGATAGAAGGCTATCTTTCTAACCAGAAGGTCCTACTCAGAACTGCGGTGGGTAACCGCATGCTTCACCAGATTGGCTGGGCAGCCCAGAATGTCACTCCGCTTGACGTTCTCCCAGACTCTTGGCGACTAAAACTAAAGATGCTCCCTTTGCTTAGAAATATGAACCCCTCACATGACGGGGGTTTCACCGAAAAGCACGGGCTCAAGCGCTAAACACCACCCTCGGGGGGGATCATGCAGTTATCTACACAGACGCCTCCAAACATCGAGGGCAGCAATACGCCTTCATGGTGGCTACCTCCAGAACCAACCCCCTTTTGCGTGTACCTCGCTTAGACCCAAGAAATGACGGCAGCAGAAGAGGCAGCCATCACCTTGGCTCTCGCTCAACCAGGAATTCGGAGGGTAGTCACCAATTCCCAGCAAGCCTACTGGAATTACCAGTCGGGTTAGGTGTCCTGACCTGCACTGCGCGTGCTAAAAAACCACTCCCCAAACGGTTCCATTCAGCTCATCTGGACACCCCCTCACGCGTCAATGGAGGGAAACAAATACGCCAACCCAACAAGCCTGCGCTTTCACCTTCCGTTTTATGGAGCTGCACGAGGACAGTCACCCGCTTGTCACGTTCAGGGAGATAACCCAGCATTATCGCCTTCTGAGACAGACCGTACCTTCGCCTTACCCTGACCTTTCCAGAGAACAACAAACTACCCCACGGCTCATAAAATCCGGGCTCCTTCCCACAGCCTACGCGTCTTCACTTAATGTATCCGAATCGCTACGACGCTGAATGTAAATTTTGCTCAGAAGTAGGAACACTCCGACCAATAATCAGGGTGTGCGACTTTAGCCCTGAGCACCCTCCTCTCTTTCCGTCAACTACCCAACAAGAGCAATGGGAGATGCTGCTGTCCAGGCCCTCTCTACTTACCCAGCTTCAGCGGGTGGACAGAACACAGGCCGCGAGGGCTGCGTATGGGCCCTCAAAAGAAGGAATCACTACCCAGGGCTGCACTCTAGGCCGTTCAGAAATCTGAACAGAAGTATTTTTTCCTCCGCCTGCTCCTTCTCTGCCGCCAATCTCGTCGCCTCCGTCCGCGGCGCAGAGAGGGAGAAGTCAGATCGTCTAACACAGGGTTGGAGTTTAATTTTATTTTATAAAGAAAATTCCACTCTTGTGCTCCACCAATACAACTCAACCAAACACCGTTCATGCATCATGCATTGATTTAACTTTACCAAGAATATCTCTTGAGAGTAATAAATGGTTTGTTTAAGTGCGTTACACTTCTCTCTGGTTTTGCTATTTGTAGAGCGATGTGAGTGAATTTAAGTGACGTCGTAAGGGTAATCGTTATGGGTGCCGTTTACAGCTTTGCTTTCCAACCACATTCACGGGGTGGATTGGCGCGATTTTTTTCTCCTTACCTTCGATGCTTGGTTCTGCTTTTTTTTATTATATCTTGGACAGATTCGGTCTCCCTGCGTGATTCCCATATGTTAACGCTGTTATTATAGTGTTCCTTAGTCACCGGCTGTTCATCTTTTTCTTGTACTGGTTCCAAAAAGTTTATATGTGCATGTTCTCGGAATACGTTTTCTAACTCATTGTCAAAGTGCATATTCTGAACTTCTAGAACATTAAATGGGGTCAACTCACTCTTCACTGCACTGCATCTTTAGATTTTTACAACGCAAGGATGAAGCCAAGCTGCCTACTTTTCTGTTGTTTCTCTCTAGGTGTGACAGCGTGACTGATTTTAGCCGAGAACGCATTCGAAAACTTAAGCACACAGATGAGGTAAAGTTACTTAAAGTCTATGCCCTTTTTCGCTCAAGCGTAGTATTCCAGAGATTTTATTGCAAAATTTAACCCTACTTATTTTGTTTCCTTTTCGTAAATATTTTTTAGCATTTGCTTATGCCTATGGTTAACACAGAGAGAGTATACGTCGACTGCGTATGGGTATTTCGCAAAATGCAGTTCTACCAATGCGCCTCGCCGCATGTGCTTTGAGATGAACTATTACAGAAGGAGTGGAAGAAGCCGTTTTTCCAGTTTCTTTTCTATCCCTGCCATGTGGATCCTAAAGCGTATTGGGTTAGAAGGGCAACGCCATTTAAATTGTCCATGCGTATTAACCTGCTACAAGCGTGTCCACCCTTCCTACGTCAGCTACAGATGAAATTCCAAAAACATTGTTTTACTGAATAGATTGTAGTTTTTGTACCCCTCGGCTTTTGTTGGAAGGCCAACGAGCCGTTGTTTGCTGAGGCAGCTTGATTTTCTTTCTTGCGTTTCCCGTCTATTTATTTGTGACGTAGAAAGTATACTACAAAGTGCCCAGTGCCAGCCGCGGATTTATTTGCATTTCCGGGATCGTTACTCTGTTCTTGATTGCCCTCTGTTTTTATTAACTTCCGCACTTTCACTCACAGATTTCTCCGCCGTCACTTCAAGTCTTTCTCAGCCACTGTGTGTGCATGTTTTTTTTTATGTCGAAATACCCAAATGTTTATTGTGTGCACTCAGAGGGATCAGTTTTTCTCAACCTATCTTAACCTTTGTAGCAAAAACGAAAGCCAGTTAGACGAATTTTTATTCCATATCACTGCAAAGACGCCTGGGCAAAGTTGGCCCTCGCGACCCGCTTCTCCATTCTTCGCCTGGCGAAGTTTTCCTGCAGGCTACTAACGGCCTAGAGAAAATGATGAAAATACCAGCGCAAAAGACCAATAAAGTACCCCGCAATCTCATTTTAAGTCGTTTGCGCTACTACACTTTCATCAAAGCGAGTATTACCTGGTGGCCGATACGCGCAACCGCACGTTCTGATGGTAAGGGCAATTTGGCGATCCAGCATTGCTTTGGCGACAGTTGTGGGTGTGTTTGTCAGTTTTCAGAGTATGGGTGACGGTTTATTGTACTTTATTGCTACATAAAATCTGCAACACTTTAAATTTTTAACAAGCAGATGTGACAATGATCCGTGGTTTCTTTCCGGTGCCTTACAGTGTGCAAAGGCAATGCAGCAAGACGAAACAGATGTCGACGAAGCTTCGCGCCAGGTGGACTCGGAGTGGTTTCGTCGCATCCTCAACGGTGGCATCAACCAAAAAGCTACACATCTAATGCTTGCAATGCGAATTTCCTTTCCCGTGAGCATATTCACAGCTCCGCTTGTGTGTGCGCAGTTTTCGTGCGCGCCGAGGGTGCGCGCTGGAGTGGGAACTGCGATGTCACTGCATCGGGCAGCCCAATTTGAGTCTCGAGCTCAATACCGCGGTGTCTGAAGGCAACAGAAAACTTAAATAAACAGTTACGTGCTCCTAACGTTGCGTATGCGAGCTAAATTGTATTCGTTGTTTGATAAGAGGGTTGAAAGTACCTCCGCATAATCGTTACTGCCCACGACGTGCACGAATAATGCGGAGAGAGAATCGTAAAGATTCAGTGATCGCAGTTGTGTAATCAGTCGCAAATTCATGCGAGAGTTTTCCCCTGGTTTTTTCTACCTGCTTTATCACCCGCATATTTGTGGGAAACGCGCAAAGAGATGATAGCTTGCCAGCACCATGATGAAGCTTGAAGCGTACGTCGTTATGTTCTAACATGCACCCTAGGGTTCGGCACGGGGATAAACTAATAATTTGAAGGTGGCCACGGGAGTATCAAATGGCGGGCCTTTAAATAGCGTGGCCACTTATTTCTAACTTTAGAGATCAAGACAGCGCTGCCTTTTAGCGCTTTGTATTCCTTCATGACACAACAAAATACAACGCAAAACATGGCGGTGCTGCTTGTTTTTTCGAAACTCGAGGTATTACCTTGAAATTGATCTGACTGTGCATATAATCTCTCGATGTTCTGATAGTTTCCTTGTTAGCGTCGCCAACATTTCTGCATATACTTGCAATTTTCAGGGAAACTATGCTGCTTCATGGATGCCACTAACTCAAGACGGCTGCAAGACTTAAACCCAGGCTAATCAAAGTTCTGCGATTGACGTATATGTACACTTTTACAGCACAAATTTGATACATAGTTCAATCATTGTTTGCCGAGTGATTATGAGACAGGTGCAGTGTACACAGTGAGGTGGGCCTCCTTTCTTGTTTTTCGTTGCTTCCATCAGTCTATTGGCAAGGGTAGTACTGACTGCGCTAAGGCGATGTGCTCTAACCGCACTGTGCGCAATTGCTCCGAATGCTGCTTTTGTATGTTTATGTGCAGGACCTTGCTACCCTTGTCAAAACATGCTAGCAAATATCAAAATAGTTTACATTTTCCTGTTATTATCATTCAGAGGCAGTTTTGTTTGCTGACACATGAAGTTTTGTTCCGGTCGTTGTAAATTAAACCTAACAGGACGGTGCTGTTTTGTTGTAGCTGGGGGAAAGGTGCCATTGATCTTCATCCTTAAAGCAAGTACAATCAAGCTGGTGTAGCAATCTTCTTCGATATTTCATGCCTGTTACTTAACCCGATGACTTCGAACGCAACGAGCTTTCATCCGCTGTAAATATTGCGTAATACTGTATTAACGTATTGCTGAGTGGTAGTTACAGTATGCAAGGCTTAGTGCTGTGCTGTTGTGATATGCCATTTTCATTGCCATCGCGTGAGTTTTAGGGTTAAAATTTTTCTTACCATTCTTTCATGCAGAAATGACTTTCGAATGCTTAGACAAAGCTCCCTCAAGCTGCAGGGCCTAACTCAGTACAGCAACGTTCCAACACAAATTGTTCAAATAACCCTTTGGATTGATCGCTTGACATGGGTGACCCAGGTAGGGGTCATCACTCATTACGGTGAAGTTTTCATGCTTCTTGCTTTTTCGCTGGCTGGCCTTTTGTTTACAGGGCTTCGAATCGGAACTACAATGCGCGTTATATGTGTAAACACATAATAGGAAGTGCCAAACAACGATTTGCCGCTGTTTGTTGCATTTGAAGAAACGATGTGCCGCTTTTTACAGAGTCGCCTTCCCCCTCACGCAAATCAAGGGTCAGCAAGGAGGGTTGGGGAACGGCGACCGCTCAATGTTTTCTATGTAACGACGCCTGACATTTCAAAGGGGTAGGAACAGTAATACCTATGGTGCACTGTGCCCATGTGCTACCCACACAGCATTTGGAACTTAAGTGTGAGTGCAGCATACATTGCTTTTAGCATTTATTGACAGGCCATCTTTAGTATTTTCAAGAAGAAGGACATGGTCTCGCTACAAGAACGACAGTACTGTGAAGTTTCTGTTTCGGGTTGCCCGAAAGGGAATTATAACTTATTTTTGAAGGCTGTGGATGCAAGAAAGGGAATAGGAAGGTGACAGAGTATAACGGTATGCTCGAAAGCTTGCAACCAATGTCGATAGCGCATTACTTGCAATTGTGAGGTTCACATGCAACATGAGCTAGCTTGTTTTAGGACTCGGAGACTGTCAATCTCCTCTTCCCCTTTCTACTAAACCATTATGTGGTTAAGGAGCACTAGTAAATATTCAAACGGTGAAATTTTACAGAAGTAAAAAAGACACACTGAATAATCGGCTTCAATATGCCCAAAACAACATGGCAATGGAAATCAAAAACAAAATTTACACTTACACACCCACATTTGCATTTGTCAGCAATGAGGGCGAGCAAAGTGAACTACGAGACACATTCGTGGTACAGCTGTTAATGCGGATCATTTTTTGCCGAGTGCCACCAGAGCCAGGACTATGTAACGGCCGGCATTTCCACAAAAATGCAGATATCGTGGAAGTCCCACCTGTAATGGCTACAAAATCTTCACTGGAGATAACCGGTCGCAAGAAATTTTCGAAAACTTTGAAGTAATAAAAATACAAAAATTACGTAAAATGGCGAGACGTGCAACGGCCTGAATATCGGCAATATTTCAGATTTCACGAAATTTCCAAATGTAATCGTCATAATAGCGTAAATGGAGATAATTCGTCGTACAAAATCTTGAAAAAAAATAAAATAATTACAAAAAATGGCAAACCGTGTAACGCTTACTGATTGATTGTAGGGTTTAACGAGCCGGCGGGAGGCAGGCGAGGAGGCGCGCCGTAGTGGAGGGCTCCGGATGAATTTTGAACACCTGGGGCTCTTTAACGTGCGCCGAAATCTTGTACACACGGGCGTTTTTGCTTTTCGCCTCCATCAGAAAGAACCGTGTAACACCCTGCATTTCCAGAATAATGCAGATTGCCTGAAATTTTGAAATGTAGTCGTTCTAAGAACGTAAACGAAGATAATTGGTAAGACGATATTTAAAAAAAAAATAAGAACTAAGAAAACCCGTAAGAAATTACGGAAAATGGCAAAGCGTATAAAGCAGGAAATTTCCACTATAATGAAGATTGCGGGGAAGTTCCACCTGAAATCGTTATAATAGCGTAAATGGTGATAATTGGTCGAACGCAATATTGAATAACTGAAAAAAATAGGAAAACTATAAAATAATTACAAAAATTTCCACAGTATGCAGATTTCGCGAAAGTTTTTAATGTGATCCTTAAATAACGTAAATGGAGATAATTACAAGGACGAAATGTTGCAACACTAAAAAATAAGAAAAGACTACACAAATTACGGAAAATACCAAAACATAAAACCCATGGCCTTTCTAGCCAGGCTAATAAGATGGGCCTAGCGGCGCCGGAGTGCGCGGTGTGCCGGCGATACTCTATATACTGGCGCGAACGATGCATTGGGTTTGTTTACTTTCTTTGGTTTTTCCCAACCGCCTGAGTACGGCGGTGTTATCTGTGTTTTCTGTGGGCCAAGTTAAAAGCGTGTTCCATTCTTTATGCCGCACGTGTTATCTAAATGATAGGGAGACAGTTTCCAACTACCGTCACCAGCCTAGAATAACCTCCTTTGATCTTGCGTTCTGGATGCAATCCGACAGTTCGAGAACCACTGGCGCCGAGAGATAAATGCCCTTCAGAGCATACGCTGCGTTAATCGAATCGCGACACTCGCCTGCGGACGTCACATTGTTGACTGCCCCTTTGCCGCCTCTGTATTCTTTGAGTTGGTAGGGGAGCACAAGTTGGCTACAATAAACTTGTTTTCGTTCAAGACAACAGCATTGTCCTTGGCTTCGTGACATCTGGTCATGGTAGTGGGTTCGAACCCTTTATGCTCCTTACGCCTTCTGGAAGCTGACAAGCCAGCCCAAGCCGAGCCAGCTGCCGGCTGCAAGTTTAGAGGCCGAGTTTGGCCTCCTACCAGAACGAACCAAGAGAAAGACCGCTGCAAGCGACAACATGGTGCAACAAACCACTCCTTCCATCATCCTGCAACAGCCCCAGGAACCACCATTGTTCCGCGGACCCCCGGCGAACACCATGAGGACTGGTTGGATAAACTGGAGCGCGTCCGCATTTTTAACAAGTGGGGTGACGAAGAAACATTCCGCCATGTTTTCTTCTATTTAGAAGATACAGCCCGAACGTGCTCCGAGAACCTTGAAAGCTCCCTAACTGACTGGACTCTTAAAACATTCGCCACACGTCGTGCGGAAACAACGAGCCGCTTGTTTGCTGGAAACGCGCACGCAACACCCCAACGAACGCGTCATGATCTTCGTGGAGGAGATAAAGCGATTATTTCTTTGCGCACCCGTCGAAATGATGGAGGAAAGAAGCTAGGGTTTCTGATACGAGGAGTGAAGCAAGAACTCTTTGCTTGCATTGCCTAGAACCCCCCCTAACACGGTGACCGAATTCACGTCTGAGGCTGCCACGTCCGAGAAAAGTTTCAGCAAGCACTGGGGGCTTCTACTTCATCCGAAACACCCCGCGAGTAGATACAGGCTATAGAAAGATATCAAGTTGGGTTAGTTAGGTTCATAGTGACCATATCGAACAGGCAGGTCCGTGCTTTTGCGCTGACGGTTCGATATGGTCACTACAAGCAATGACCTACTCCACAGCTGTTCGTCGACCCCGCCCTGCTCGAATCCGTCATCAAGAGGCCCCGCCGTACCGCCGTCCACTGTTACCCGCCCGGCCCACTCTAGTCCAATACCAGGCGCTGAGGAAGACCGACGTGTTCCCACTCCCGATTATCATCCGCTTTGCTAGCACTGCGGAGAGGCCAACCACATCTATTCTCGTTCCCCATACAAGCTTTTCGGACCGTGTGGGTTCACCGTCGCCGCTTCCTGTCCACTCCGTGACCAACGACCACGTGAAATCGACGCGCATCTATCTCACACCAGCCGTGGCGCATCCCGTTTCAACCGTTCGCCTGTCGCCCTACTTATACCAGTCGCTGAACCGCCGTAGCAATGCAGACGTCGCACGTGGAACGTCCCCCAGCCCACGTAACGGAAACTAAAAGCAGCAACTTCTGGAGGTGAAGTTGCACAACGGCGGAAACATAAAACCCCTCCAACAACGCAAGGACGCACAGAACACCGTGCCCTAAGCCCGACGACCCGATCTAACCCTGACATGACTCCCGGGAACGACAACAGTGACCACAGCCCAACCGTGCGACATATACCTTACAGGACCGGGCCTGCTGGTGAGAAGACAACGGCAACGACGGCGCAAAGTTCTTGACTGTCAACACGGACAAGCGGAAATATGACGCCCCGATGCACCCTGAACTCGAGAAAGATGGGGTCCAACACCCAGTTATCCATCGACAGCTTTGATGTAAGAGCGACCATAGTCGCTCTTATAGACACGGGAGCCAACTTATAGACCCGGGTGCACGCGCGTGCCGTTCATTCGTCAAAGAAGACCCCCACTTTGGGTCGCCCACGATTGCAGCCTATTTGCTTTTTCTTCGCTGTTAGAGCAACAAAAGTGGAGTAACTTTCGTTGCGGCAGCCAATAAGAACCGAATCGGCTGCAATCGTGTTCTTAAACCGACGTGATGGTTGTGAATGTAGCGTGCAGCTTCGCTACCTTAAAGTATTACGCGTTAGTGTGAGCTTGTTGCATTTTGTCTTTTGCGTTATTTTCATGCAGGCGTTGTAGAACACGCCGAAGACTAAAACGTGTCTGCCGAAAGGGCCATTTTGTGTTTTATGTTTTAACCACGCGCTATATGGGACACATCGCATCCAACGGGGACTCCGGCGACGGCTTCTCTAGACGACTGCGGTGGAAGTCAACCGACTCGATGTTTTCGCCAACCCAGCCACGCGATGCTTTTGCATGAAAAAGTTTCCTTCAGGTAGCCCTTTGCTGTTGTTGGAATTCTGTCTTTGTCAAACGGCGTCGCATACTGAAACCGCAAAGTGCATGTGGCCGCACTTACAAATGGCGGTGTTTGGCATGACGGCGCAGTTACAATACCGGAGTACGAGCTGGTTTCTTTAGTAAACTATGAAATGCGGGAATAGCATGCAAAGCAAACCACAGCAACTAATCTGCCGCCAAATAGTTTTACCAAGAAGCATTCCTGCGCTATGCGCTTCACACACAACATAGTACGCAGTACGCCGTGCGCAAGGACTTTTGGTTTTCGGTTGTTGACGGGCTAACGATACCATGCAGTATCCCGACCGTGACAAGTGAAATGTATGGCGGGTATTTTGAAAACCACTGCCCCCGCTTATGGTCGTATGCAATTCTTTGGTTGTTGCTTCCATTTGTGGCCGAGACCAAACACGGACAATGTCTCTGCCGTTTGGTCCATTGCTTGTGAGTGTTTGTGGAACGTTAGTTCAAAGTTCTCTAAGCCAAAACTTAGGAATAGGCCTTCTCGTCATCTTTTGAACTGTAAACATCAAAGCAACTGCCCAACTACCCCTCCTGTATCTCGTTCTGTCCTCATTGAGGCAAAGAACATGCGCAAGATGATGAGGGTGCTCGCACCATCTACACTGAAATGATATGGCCTTCGTCCCCGTTTTCTACACAACAGACGTCCACACATTCAGTGTTCTTGGCCAGTGGCTCGGGTATCAGCGAGTGTATTCGCTGACTGTTGTGTGACTAGCCGATTACCGGCCATTGGCAGCAGTGACCAAGCGGCCAATGATCGGTTTCCCGACAATCGACCATCGCGATTAGGAACCAAGAATGGGAAGAAAAAAACAACCGAATCGCGCTTCTACTGCGTTGAGCGAATCACGCAGTGTTGCTTCGACTATGCATAAACCGTTGATTTCGCGGTGCTTCGTGACAAAAATAGAAAGAGTGAAAGCGTTTATTAAAGGTGTTTCTGAGTCCTATTAAAGGGACTCGGAAGCACTTCTGATAAGCGATTTCCCTCTTTCGTTCCCGTCTGGACCGCGAAAGGTACAGTTATGGCGAGCCGAAGGTCACTGCGGGACTCTCTCGTCGCAGCAGATGCGCCAATGCACCACACGCTGTGGTAGTGAAGCAGCAAGCGCTGGTAGATCGAAAAACGGGGCTGCGCTATGACTCCCAATCATGACCCAGCGATAGTCCCTATTGCAGTGACATAAATGTGGCAGTGACATAAAACCTGTACAAGTGGGTTTGTTAGGTTGCGCCCATTCTACAGCTACAGAGCCGATTCGCAGAACTTTTCATTTAAAAATGGCAATGTTTAAAAAGCATTCCTTGCTGTGCAATCAACGATTTCAGGGGTGTAAAAGAAGTGAATTGGATGAAATATGGCTTTTTGCAAAGAGGCCGAACGCTTGGAAGTTTCTTTCAAAACCCGGTTTCGTGAATGCGAAAAACGCTTCCTCAGGAACATACATTTTTTACAGAGGCGTGATTTTTTGATAAGTGCTTGATATATATACGAAGTGCGATGGGGATAAAGCTGTACTTTTTCGGCCACCAAAGCTTGCGCCCAACACATGTTTCTGTTCACGAGGCGATAAACTACGAGCTACTAGGATTGAAACAAAAGTGTGACTTTCGCCTAGCCGTTTTAAAGGTGACTCGGTAGCGAAAGATGCCTTAATTACTTAGACATCGCTGATAAAACAACACACATCCCTGCCTCATTTCCCTCGCAATGTTTTCACGATTGAAATAGTGAATGCATCCAGTATTTGTTTCATGTAATCACTGGGAGGGAAATGAGGGATAGAAGTGTGTTGTTTATTAGTGTTTTCTCAGTAATGAAGCAATCTTTTAGCCGCTGCTTGTGTCACGATAACGTGGCGTCAAGTGAGGCAGCGGTGATGTATAGCGTTGTACAGGCCACTGAGTAGAATAAGACCACGTCCAAACTGTTTCGTCGTTTTCGTTCGAATGAGGCTTGCTTTTAAGTGCACAGCCACTTAGGTGCTGAAATTGTTGTCGTAGCTCACTCGCTGGACCCAAGTAGAACCACACGGCGTTCCGTCGTAGCTACTGTCGTCGCGGCCTGCCACAGGGTCTTCAAAGGCCAAGCGGTTTCGTTCTGAACTCGCGAACCGCTGTCGCTTGTCATACAACTTCCCGTTGTTTAGCGCAAAGAAAAAATGCAAGTATATTTCAGGGAAAATATATCTAATTAAACGGCAGTGCTCGCGTTCATTTAGTTGGGAACGCTCGTTAGGTCTGTTTTTACAATAGTAAGCGAAAAAAGCGGCAGTGCAACGCCGGCACGCGCGGGAGGAAAAGCAAGCCCAAAAAGAACACCCACTGGCGCAGTTTGAGGCAGGGGCCCACGAGCACAGCAACGGCGGAAATTTTGAAATGAGTTCGACAAACTTCCGTTCAATTCATCAGGAGAGGAATGAGACAGGGCGGTAAAGACGGTGATGGGTGGTGAAAGTGGGCGGATAACGGCAAGACTGATTAGTACGTCGAATCACTGTTCTGCACCTCTGGCAGCTTTCACAATTGAGTAGGCTGGCTTTAATTTTAAGACAAAACTTTCTACCCCTGCCATCCAACAGTTCATTCGGGGCGTGCGCGAAGAAAAATTCCCAACGCGGCTGGATAGGGGGAGGGCGCTTTTCACCTACGGAGGCCAATGTGAATAATGGCACGGCGAATGGTTACCAATCGTTCCCCGAATGCAGGTGCGTGTTAACACGGGAGGGGGGGGGGGGGGGGGGGGGACGTCATCGGGAAGGCTTTGTCGTCTGCTTTAGCGACGGTTCTTTTTGGCCTGTTTCGTCGGAGCATGGTCTCCATTCCACGCTTCCTTCGCACGGCGTGATTACCCTGTTCGACAGTACCTCCTGGGTAAACCGGCGCCTACGAGATGAGGTGGTGGTACGGTAAAGATACGTTAAGGATTTGTTTGCAGGGCCGGAAATCAAAATCTAGAGCCCAGATACCGGCAACTGGCCGCTAGAGAAACGCCACCTTTGCGCACTGCGAGCCACGAATGGGACTCTGTTTTCTAAGTTGGTGAATACGAATTCGATTGTGTTTTAATAGGTATTACGAAAGGCGCAAGGAGCAACTGGATCTGATAAACAGTGATTATAAAAGTTTCATAAGCTTTCTCTAAGTCTCAAACTTATTCAACTAACAAGTTTGGATCGCTATAAATGGCAATCACAATGCTCACATGCCGAATTGTTCCAGTGTCTGCGCTTGTGTCGCGCGGTGGTGTAGCCCCAAGCTATCCAATCAGGATGGCTAGGTTCCGCTCTGTCACATTTCGAAAGGCTCTACTCTCCGTTTTCTTTCCCACGACGCACGGCCGTGCTACACAGGCGGTGTCCACAACCTTAGCCCCGCCGGCGCCGAGGATTCTGCGTTGGGGACGCCGCCACCGCAAATTCCAGGAAACGGCTGGCCCAATCTCTGGTTTCACTCTTTTCAAATCCACGTGTGTGAATTCAAGTGACGTCGCATGGTCAATTGTTGTGGGTGTCGTTTAAAGCTTTCCTGACCAACCACCTTCACAGAGTGGATTGGAGCCATTTTTTTTTCTACCTCCCGCGTCCTTTCAGGCCTGGGCCACTAGGCAAAAGGTTTCTTGACGCCACCCGTGCTCAGAATTGTCGCTATGTTAAAGAAAAGCATATTGTCCTTTTTAGGCCGCCTGAATGTTGGCGGCGAACCAGCCGCTCATGCACGGGACCCTCATAACCCCTCGCGTAGCGGCACCACCGCCTGCAAGGACAATTAACGCCATCCACCTGCAGCCAAGGACCACGATGCGTACTCGAGATGTTTCGTACATTTGAAAATTCCGACTTTAGCCAAAATAAGCGTTGTGTTTCTTTAGCACAGAAAAGGCACTCAGGGAGATATAATAAACGTGGCAAAGCCCACAGTACTGCACACGGTTCACACATTTATATGGGCCGCTGCATCACCAGCTTCGAACAAAAGCGAAACGAACGTGGTGGCGTTTGGGGTCCAGGCAAGATATATCGGCTGGGCTCCTATAATGTTTTTCTAGCTTTCTTTTTGTTCTTTGGCATTCAAAAGCTTCCAGTAAATAATTTTCATAAATTTCTGACGGTTGATAGTTCAAATATTTGCCCCCAATACTGCGGTATGGCCTGGGTGGGGACATTTGTCTTCATGTTTTCTCTATTTTCTGTGTTATGCTAGAAAAGCTACGCGTGAAGGTGTTATAATTGTGTTCTCGATGAGCTAAAGAGTAAGTCTAGAGCGACTTCTATTTCGCCTTCAGTGTTCATTCCGTCGCAGGCATTACAGCACCCAATTCACGTAATATTAGCCCTGGCGCTGAAGGTATTCAGCAATTACCTGGAATTTCTATAGGGCAGGAAACTTCGCTTCGGGCCATTTAGGACCAGTACGTGCTCCCCTCTAGGCTGGAAGGATATTTTTACGATATTGGGCTTACCTATTATCTAGCGGCATCATCATCATCACCACTGCATATCCAATTACCAACTCCCCCCATCTGCATCAACATACATCGTGCGATCGGCGAATAGGCCCAAAGACCCGCTCTGCATTAAGCAGGCACCAGTTGTGGCAAGACGTCTAGTGCTGTGTCTGTCTTGCCTGGCATGCGCCCCACAACTGCATGGCTAATGAAGGACGTGGTCCGATTAACGTCTCACGTCACTAAGCAGAAAGTCTGTAGCGGCATCGTCATCATAACTACTGCAAAGCCCACCACAATCATCGCCTGAACTCCCCCATAATCTTTCTTCACCACGCGGTCTGTGACGAGGGCGAGGCACGCGCTCAAAATAAACCCTTCAGCCGTTGCGGCAAGACGCCTACTCCCTCTTGGCGGGCATGCTCTTAATAACGTCGCGGCGACCATGCTGGCCCCGCCGCTCGTGTCTACTTGGCTTTCGCGGTTCGCATGTCGCACTACCATCATCACCGTTCATAGCCAGCAGGTCGAACAATTTCTATTTACCGAGCAAGGGAAGTCGCTTTGGACTGTTGGTCTCAGCATTGACACTTATCACCTACACACCATTTGCACAAGCCATTTGTAGTACATTTGCATCAGCACCTCAAGGCAGCACCTCAAGTTGCTTCTCACAACATGCCAACCGAGTGGGTGCAGCGCTTAGCGTTGACTTTCCTGAGCCGTTTACGGTTCCGCACTGCGGCCCCCTGGTGATATCTTCTATCCGCCCAGGAGTCATTACCTGGAAGGGACTATGTACTATAGTAGTATAGTACTCAACGGCGGGGACAAATCGCGTTATCTTTATCATCAAATACTGCAGTATAAAAAAACCATTCTGCGTCCCTCTAAGCAATACTTGTCATGTCAGCTGAGCCAACCTGATGCATCACTCATACTGGGACTGGGCAAAATTACACAGTAAGTGCATTTCTGCACGCGTTTTACTTATTCGCGGAAAAAAACGCCCAACTAACGCATTTTCCTTAAGGAACCACTGGAAACCGCCATAGCATTATTCGTAACATCAGGGTCATTGCAACGATTTCACCAATTATTCACGTCTTCCTTGTATTACTTCGTCTTACATAATCTATGTTTATGTGAGAAAGAGTGTGAGGTTGTCTCTCTGTTACGTTCTTCTTTAAGTAATTGCAGCGACATCAATTACAATATTACCTCATAGCCAATTGCTAACTAAGTTTGGATACAGATCATCTTCTACCCATCCTTGCTACCGTATGAGAACTATACTTCCGACTTTACTGTTTATTTTTGTATTTCAGTCGATGTCTTTCTTTTCAGTCAAACTGTGGTGATATACGTTGATTGTAATGCTGTTATACTCTACAATGTTGGTTTTTTGCGTCCCTTTAGGACCTTTTCCAGGACATTCTCGGTTCTACTTCGAGCGTGTGCAACAGGGACTCTTTGTCCACACTAAATCCATTTCAGGATTTAACGCATAAAATCGTGCACAAAATGTATCCTCTTCATCCTACAACGTCCTTGTTGTTTTGTGCCCTCGACTTTTTTGTTTATTGGCGCGTTTATGAGCTATTGACAGCAATATCAAGTTTCTGTTTGGTTGCTTTTAAGTTTCTTCATTATTTGGTGTTTGTTTAGAAAGCGACAGAGAGTGATAGAATACTACTTATTTGAAAGCAGAAGGTTTTACCCGCGTAGAGAATCATCTAGATGCTTGTTTTTTTTAGGATTGCGGATGCAGAAAAAAAGGCCCCAAAAAGAACCGCGTAGGATGAAACAGCCTGGGCTGGGCTTGGCATGCGCTGACGGAATATATTTTAGATGCGACTGCATCTCATTCACTCGCCTTGTCCCTCCATACGGCGTTGTTGTCCGTCCACTACCATCCCCCTACACTATAAAAAGAATTATAGTTAGCGGCGCCCGGTTTCGATCCCACGACCCTGTGGGCGGAACGCGAGGTGCATGGTGCTCTTCCCACTGCACCACAAAACCGACACAGAATCAAATGCTACGAACGCACCTTATATCCTTGACACATTCAAACTACGTCAAAAAGCTACTGATACAACGCATGGTGGGACAATGATTAACACTTGCAATAAAAGAAAATAAGCTCCCACTTACAGCAACAATGATGGAGTAACGGTCGTTACGACAGCGAAGCCCCAAGCATACCACTTAGAGAGATTGACCAAGATTGGCCAATAAAACATAATAATAATCATAAAACATAATAATCATAAGCGTTCCGGACACGTTTCACGCAATTTCAGAATCAATCCAACGGAAACACCAAGTGAACCCCACGATGCGTCGCATCAACACAGGGTTCCCCTCGCGGGGAGGTGGGCGCAATTTTTTTAAACGTGCTTTCTTTCATGCAATAATGTCCCCAAACTCGCTACTCATAACTAGCTTGGACACCTTCACCAATTCAATTTATTTTCTTCGTGTTTTATCCCTCTTTATTGTGTGTTTTATGTAGGTTCTTTTATTTTGGAGGTAGTTTGGAAAATAAGCGCTTTGCTTTCTCTTCTACTACCGTCACTGCTGCTTAATGAGTGCTAGTTTTTTCCATTCAGATGCACACACTACGGTCTCCCTTATTTCTGTGATATTTTTCCTAATGCCGCTGTCCGATTCCACTGCAACGAATACTTTTTACTCTCCTCAGGTGCTGCGTCAATTCCTCCGTAATGACTCTGACAGCAGAGATGGGAAAACAGCATGCTTGGTTAGGGGGAAATGTGTGTAAAAGAAATGCTATTTTAAAGAAGAAAGAAGTGCAGTTTGGTAGGTAGTTTATTACGTATGAAGTACCACAGGAGAACCATTCTTTTAACAAAATAGTTATTAGGTGTTTGTGAAGAAGTAGGCGTTGACCACGAACTCGACATAGAGATGTGAGAAATATCAAGGTCAAGGAATGTCGTGAACAAACGTAATGGACCACTGGTAATCATTGTGAATGAACTCCATTCTACAATTGCCACAAGCTTCGTGATAATTTAGCAAATACATGCGTCGTTTAACCACTTTGAAGAATTTTGAAGAAAACGTCAATTTAAAAATAATGTAATGTATAATGTTCAATTATGGGAATAAAAATTTCGTTACGTTCTCATGACTGCATTAGGACCATCATGTAGACGCACACAGCGAAAACCAAAACAAAATGGAAGCAAGGCCTAAAAGCACACCAAGTGCCCTGCTGACATAAAAATGTGAAAAATAAAGATGCAGTGCAGCACCCTCAATCTCTTGTGCAAGCGTAACGCCATGGCATCATGTTACCTTTCATGATGTGTTTACATTCAATGCAAAAATTAATAGTGGAAATGTAAAATAAACATGCCGAAACCACTGAACCTGCTTAGAACACCTAATCCACGAAGATAATTCACGAAGCTTTCTTGGAATGGTAGTTTAGCTATGCGAACAGTAATGAATCCCTTAAGTTACCAAAATTGAAAAATACATATCACTACATATATACAGAAATTTTTGTATTTGTTCAAACAACGTTTTTGTCTATAGATACTACTTATTAGATTGTAAAATTTCTTGGTAGCACTTGCAAAAGGCTTTCATTAATTTGTTGTGATGCCATTCGCCCACATTCGCTCGCTACTCTGCTGCGTGTTTCCTACTGGCTCACTTCAGATATTCCCACCATCTGTCGCTACAACTGGCGCGCCGTTGAGGCTGCGCAGGGAGATCGCTTTTATTAAGACCTTTTTATTATTCAATGTCTCTTCACGAACTCCCGCAAAGTTTAAACGTGCTTATTGCGGTAACGGTCCCGGTGATGCTCGAAAGTTGGTGGTTTGGAAGCAATCCCTTGGCGTGTCCATTTTCGTTACGGCTGGTAGCTTGTTCGTTGCCGCATAACAGACAGACTCCAACACGCAGGAGGAAGTTGCACCAAACTGTAGACAAGAGGCTTTCGCCTCCGCGTTAGAGAAGTGTAATGTTCAGTAACGAAGCCTTTGTATTGGGCGAATGGATGCCTCTTTTAGGGCCGGTTACGTACGAACCGATTACACCTGAAAGAAACAGACTGCGTCTGTGCTTTGTGCACAGCATCACGCTCCCTCTTTGTTACATAATAATTTAGTAGAGGTTCTTCCACGCAGCCAGAGACAGCGGGATTTTTACAGAAGTTTGCCTGTCAGAATACAATACCTCAAGATATACCTCTTTTCTCGCGACAAAGAAAAATGATGGTGTTTATCAATTAAAGTATGACTACTTAGAACGTAATATCTTAGACTGCTGTAAGCAGTTGTAAAATTCAGTGATGTTTAAGAATTCTCAGTAGCACTTGTTCTGAGCTACCTTCACAATATATACGGGAAACCCTTTGCGTGTAGGCACGCGTGCAGGCTGTTTAATGTCATAATATACGGTGACATATGCAGGAATTAAGAATTCCAAAAAATGCTTGTAGGAATATTCATTTGAGATTAATTCAGTGTACTGGGATGAATTGCTCATTCCACACTCCCTTCGCGATAGAACTCTACAATTCTTAGATGATAATTCTGGGGAGGTTGCTCTCAGGGAGGCAAGCCACGTAAAAATTGCCGTGGACGGCACGCGTATAAAAGTTCATTCCTGCACTTTTGAGATTGGTTAGGAACGAATTCCTAATTAAATGCGTATAAATTTTTACGTACTAGTAGTGCTTGGGTAAAAATTGCAATTCGACCGTTTGTCGCTCTGATTTGTAATCGCTAGACAAAAACATATTTACCCTTTCTTTCTGAAGTTATGAGTGACATTTCAAGAAATTCTCGAGCGTCTACGTCTGTGCAGTCTACGGGTGTACACAAATAAAACGTGCCATTTTTTTTAGGCTGAACAAAAATCACTATTCTTTGAAATGTTCAAATTACTCTGCTCGCCGCTGAACTTGGGCATTCTTCTAGCTTTTTGTCTTTATGGGTTGATTTATAGATTTATTTTTGTATATAGGGAATTATGAACGAGTTGTGCGATAATTCAGGATTTTTTTATTGATTGATTTTCTAAGTTAAATAAGGATATTGAAGTAATTGTTTCAAGCAATCGATCAATCAGCATATGGATTAGTTACTGCAATAATTAATGGTATAGTGTTTTAATAACATTGTTACGTGGCGGAAGGTCAATGACGAGGCGAACCATGGGCGACGGTGAAGGGATGTATTTACAAGATGTTGCCGCTGAGCGATGCGATCTATTTACAAGTGGCCATGATCGCTCGGGCCAGCCGCATCCTCTTTGTCGTCTTCCGTGACGGGTTATGGCGCTATGGGGCATTGCCCACGTAAGTGTTCCGTGACAATATTATACCATCGATTATAGCTTGGCCGATTGGCCGATTGATTGATTGATTGATTGATTGATTGATTGATTGATTGATTGATCGATTGATTGATTGGCTGATCGTTTGATCTATTGCTTTATTGATCTATTTATCTATTTATTTATCTATTTATCTATTTATCTATTGCTCTATTGCTCTATTGCTCTATTGCTCATTGCTCTATTGCTCTATTGCTCTATTGCTCTATTGCTCTATTGCTCTATTGCTCTATTGATTTATTGATTTATTGATTTATTGATTTATTGATTTATTGATTTATTGATCTATTGATCTATTGATCTATTGATTATTGATCTATTGATTTATTGATTTATTGATTTATTGATTTATTGATTTATTGATCTATTGATCTATTGATCTATTGATTATTGATTTATTGATTTATTGATTTATTGATTTATTGATTTATTGATTTATTGATTTATTGATCTATTGATCTATTGATGTATTGATGTATTGATCTATTGATCTATTGATCTATTGATCTATTGATCATGATTGATTGATGATTGATTGATTTATTGATTTATTGATTTATTGATTGATTGATTGATTGATTGATTGATTGATTGATTGATTGATTGATTCTGAACGATCGATCCATCTACTGATAGATTGCGGCATCGCCTTGTGCCGACCCGATGCCGTGTCTCATCTTATCCAAGGGGGTAAGGTATCTTTAGTTTTTTCCAGGGCAGGTATTATTTGTAGGATCAAATGAATGTTTTTGTAAGAAATGGTAACCTCCCTACGCTTTATTATCCGGGCTGTTTTGTTTTCGCTAGCAGTTAGACCGCAATTCACCTACATCAACACACCCTCCTGGGTGGTTCAGTGGCTAAGGCGTTGTACTGCTGCGCCCAAATACGCGGGTGCGATACGCGGCCGCGGCGGCCGCATTTATTATGGAGGGGAAAAGCAAAACGACCCATGTGTTCGGGATTTCGGCACACGTTAAAGATCCCCAAGTGATCAAAATTATTCCGCAGCCCTCCACTAACGCCGTTCCTTATCGCCTGCGAAATCAAGGCATATTAAACTCCATTACCCTTACACAATAGAACTACGGTAGGTGAATACTCATCGAAAATAAAAGTTGTCGGCAGCGATCGCCTTTCACAAAATTCGCCCAATTTGTTTTGTCTCCTTTACGGCGACCACCCATGTTCCATCATTTCGACTGTATTTTGCGAAAACCTCTTCGTCTTCAAGCGACCTTTTCCATACTGAAATGCGCTCGGTATACTTAAACTAAACCACCGGACCACAAAGAAACAACTGCGATGCAGTGCTTCTTTCGAAGCTTTTTCTTGTCCCGTTTAATTATTCTAAGTATACCCAGAGCATTTGACGTATGAAGCGGTACCGACTAGCCCCGTTCGACGTCCTTTTAGACCTGTTGCAGCCTGAAAAAGCAACATATAACTCTTTGTATTGTCAAGGGAATTTCGTGTATGATATCAAATTCTGCGGGCTGTCCATCTTTGACGTCCTTTTTAATGCCACGTTTTTCTCCTTACCTTCGATGCTTGGTTCTGCTTTTTTTTATTATATCTTGGACAGATTCGGTCTCCCTGCGTGATTCCCATATGTTAACGTTGCTATTGTAGGGTTCCTTAGTCACTGCGTGTTTATGTTTTTCTTGTAGTGGTTCCAAAAAATTTATATGTGCAGGTTCGGGGAATAATTTTTATAACTCATTGTAAAATTGTATATTCTGAAATTCGAGAACATTAAACGGGGTCAACTCATTCTTCACTGCACTGCATCTTTAGATTTTTACAACGCAAGGATGAAGCCAAGCTGCCTACTTTTCTGTTGTTTCTGTCTAGGTGTGATAGCGTGACTGATTTTAGCCGAGAACGCATTCGCAAAACTTAAGCACACAGATGAGTTAAAGTTACTTAAAGTCTATGCCCTTTTTCGCTCAAGCGTTGTATTCCAGAGATTTTATTGCAAAATATAACCCTACTTATTTTGTTTCCTTTTCGTAATTATTTTTTAGCATTTGCTTGTGCCTATGGTTAACACAGAGAGAGTATACGTCAACTGCGTATGGGTATTTCGCAAAATACAGTTCTACCAATGCGCCTCGCCGCATGTGCTTTGAGATGAACTATTACAGAAGGAGTGGAAGAAGCCGTTTTTCCAGTTTCTTTTCTATCCCTGCCATGTGGATCCTAAAGCGTATTGGGTTAGAAGGGCAACGCCATTTAAATTGTCCATGCGTCTTAACCTGCTGCAAGCGTGTTCACCCTTCCTACGTCAGCTACAGATGAAATTCCAAAAACATTGTTTTACTGAATAGATTGTAGTTTTTGTACCCCTCGGCCTTTGTTGGGAGGCCAACGAGCCGTTATTTGCTGAGACAGCTTGTTTTTCTTTATCGCGTTTCCCGTCTATTTATTTGTGACGTAGAAAGTATACTACAAAGTGCCCAGTGCCAGCCGCGGATTTATTTGCATTTCCGGGATCGTTACTCTGTTCTTGATTGCCCTCTGTTTTTATTAATTTGCACACTTTTACTCACAGATTTCTCCGCCGTCACTTCAAGTCTTTCTCAGCCACTGCGTGCGCATGTTTTTTTCATGTCGAAATACCCAAATGTTTACTGTGTGCACTCAGAGGGATCAGTTTTTCTCAACCTATCTTATCCTTTGTCGCAAAAACGAAAGCCAGTTAGACGAACTTTTATTCCATATCACTGCAAAGACGCCTGGGCAAAGTTGGCCCTCGGGACCCGCTTCTCCATTCTTCGCCTGGCGAAGTTCTCCTGCAGGCTACTAACGGCCTAGAGAAAATGATGAAAATACCAGCGCAAAAGACCAATAAAGTATCCCGCCATCTCATTTTAAGTCCTTTGCGCTACTACACTTTCATCAAAGCGAGTATTACCTGGTGGCCGATACGCGCAACCGCACGTTCTGATGGTAAGGGCAATTTGGCGATCCAGCATTGCTTTGGCGACAGTTGTGGGTGTGTTTGTCAGTTTTCAGAGTATGGGTGACGGTTTATTGTACTTTATTGCTACATAAAATGCTGCAACACGTTAATTTTAACAAGCAGATGTGACAATGATACCGTGGTTTCTTTCCGGTGCCTTACAGTGTGCACAGGCAATGCAGCAAGACGAAACAGATGTCGACGAAGCTTCGCGCCAGGTGGACTCGGAGTGGTTTCGTCGCATCCTCAGCGGTGGCATCAACCAAAAAGCAACACATCTAATCCTTGCAATGCGAATTTCTTTTCCCGTGAGCATATTCACAGCTCCGCATGTGAGTGCGTAGTTTTCGTGCGCACCGAGGGTGCGCACTGGAGTGGGTAGCGCGATGTCACAGCATCGGGCTGCCCAATTTGAGTGTGGAGCTCAAAACCGCTGTGTCTTAAGGCAACGGAAAACTAATGGTATTCGTTGTTTGATAAGAGGGTTGAAAGTACCTCCGCATAATCGTTACTGCCCACGACGTGCACGAACAATGCGGAGAGAGAATCGTAAAGATTCAGTGATCGCAGTTGTGTAATCAGTCGCAAATTCATGCGAGAGTTTTCCCCTGGTTTTTTCTACCTGCTTTATCACCCGCATATTTGTGGGAAACGCGCGAAGAGATGACAGCTTGCCAGCACCATGATGAAGCTTGAAGCGTTTTTGATTTGATTTTAGGGTTTAACGCGCCGACGCAACGCAGGCGATGAGGCGCGCCGTAGTGGAGGGTTCCGGATTAATTTTGACCACCTGGGGATCTTTAACGTGCGCCGAAATCGAAGTTTGAAGCGTACGTCGTTATGTTCTAACATGCACTTTACGGCTCGGCACAAGGATGAACTAATAATTTGAAGGTGATCACGGGAGTATCAAATGGCGGGCCTTTAAAGTAGCGTGGCCACTGATTTCGAACTTCAGAGATCAAGACAGCGCTGCCTTTTAGCTGCTCTTGTATTCCTTGCATGACACAACAATAATACAACGCAAAACATGGCGGTGCTGCTTGGTTCTTCGAAACTCGAGGGATTACCTTGAAATTGTTCTGACTGTGCATGTAATCTCCCGTTGTTCCGATAGTTTCCTTTTTAGCGTCGCCAACATTTCTGCATATATTTGCATTTTGCAGGAAAATTATGCTGTCTGATGGATGACACTAACTCAAGACAGCTGCAAGACTTAACCTAGGCTAGATCAAAGGTGCTGCGATTGACGTATATGTACACTTTTTACAGCACAAATTTGATACATAGTTCAATCATTGTTTGCCGAGTGATTATGAGACAGGTGCAGTGTACACAGTGAGGTGGGCCTTCTTTCTTGTTTTTCGTTGCTTCCATCAGTCTATTGACAAGGGTAGTACTGACTGCGCTAAGGCGACGTGCTCTAACCGCACTGTGGGACATTGCTCTGAATGCTGCTTTTGTATATTTATGTGCAAGACCTTGCTACCATTGTAAAAATATGCTAGCGAATATGAAAGTTGCTTACATTTTCCTGCTATTATCATTCAGAGGCAGTTTCGTTTGCTGACACATGATGTTTGGTTCCTGTCGTTGTAAATTAAACCTAAAAGGACGGTGCTGTTTTGGTTTAGCTTTGGCAAAGGTGCCATTGATCTTAATCCTTAAAGCAAGTACACTCAACCTAGTGCAGCAATCTTCGTCGATATTTAATGCCTGTTACTTAATCCGATAACTTCGAACGCAACCGGTTTCTATCCGCTGTAAATATTGCGTAATAGTTGTAATAACGTATTGCTGACTGGTAGTTAGAGTATGCTGAGTTTAGTGCTGTGCTGTTGTGCCATTCGCATTTTCATTGCTATCGCGTGAGTTCAGTTCTAGGGTTAAGAATTCTCGTAGAATTGTTTCACGCAGAAATGACTTTGGAATGCTTACACAAAGCGCCCTCAAGCTGCAGGGCCAGCTCAGTACCGCAACGTTCCAACACATATTGTTCAAATGACCCTTTGGATGAATGGCTTTACATCGGTGACACAGGTTGGGGTCTTCATTTCTTACGGTCAAGTTTTCGTGCTTCTTACTTTTTCGCCGGCTGGCCTTTTGATTACAGGGCTTCGAGTCGGAACTACAATGCTCGTTAAATGAGTACCCACATTATAGAAAGTCCCAAACAACAATTTGCAGATGGTTGTTGCATTTGAAGAAATAATGTGCAGCTATTTACACAGTCCCCTCCCCCTATGGCGCACCGTGCCCATGTGCTACCCACACAGCATTTGGAACTTAAGTGTGGGTGCTGCATACACTGGTTTTGACATACAAGGACATGGTCTCGCTACAAGAACCATAGTACGGCCAAGTTTCTGTTTCGGTTTGCCCGAACGGGAGTCATAACTTATTTTTGAAAGCTGCGGATGCAGGAAAATTAACAGGAAGGTGACGGAGTACAAAGGTATACTCGAAACCTTGCAACCAATGTAGATAGCGTATTACTTGCAATTATTAGGTTCACATGCAACACGAGCTAGCATGTTTTAGTTATCAGAGACTGCCAATCCCCTCTTCCCCTTTCGACTACCCCATTCTGTGGTTAAGGGGTACTTGCAAATATTCAAACGGTGAAATTTTACAGAAGTAAAAAAGGCGCACTGAATAACCTGCTTCCATATCTACAGACAGGGCAATGGAAATCAAAAACAAAATTTACACTTACAAACCCACATTTTATATGTCAGCAATGAGGGCGAACAAAGTGAACTAGGAGACACATTCGTGGTACAGTTTTTAATGTGTATCATTTTTTTCCGAGTGCCACCAGAGCCAGGACCATGTAACTAACGCCCGGCATTTCCACAAAAATGCAGATATCGCGGTAGTTCCACCTGTAATCACTATAATGGCGTCAAATAACCGGTCGCATGAAATTTTCGAAAAGTTTGAAGGAATAAAAACACAAAAAATACGAAAAATGTCGGGACGTGTCGCGGCCTCCATTTGGGCAATATTTCAAATTTCGCGAAAGTTCCAAATGTAATTGTATAATAGCGTAAATGGAGATAATTTCCCGTACAACATTTTGAAACACAAATTACAAAACATCGCAAACTGTGTAACGCTTATTGATTGATTGCAGGGTTTAACGAGCCGGCGTGAGGCAGGCAATGAGGCGCGCCGTAGTTGAGTGCTCCGGATTATATTGAACATCTGGGGATCTTTAACGTGCGCCGAAAGCTCGTACACACGGGCGTTTTGGCTTTTCCCCTCCATCACAAAGAACCGTGTAACGCCCTGCATTTTCACAATAGTGCATATTTTGCGAAAATTTGAAATGTAGTACTTCTAATAACGGAAACGGTGATGATTGGGACGACGAATTTAAAAATTAAGAACTAAGAAAACTCGTTAGAAATTACGGAAAATGACAAAGCATATAACACATGGCATTTCCACAATAATGGATATTGCGGGGAAGTTCCATTAGTAATCGTTATAATAGCGTAAATGGTGACAATTGGTCGAAGACTATATTGAAGAACTAAAAAAAGTAAAAAAAAAACTATAAAATAATTACGGAAAATGTTGAACCGTGTAAGACCCTGCATTTCCACAATAATGCAGATTTCGCAAAAATTTTTATTGTAATCGTTTTATAACGTAAATGGTGCAAATTGGTAGGACGAAATGTTGAAAAACTAAAAAATAAGAAAAACTACAACAAATTATGGAAGATGGTAAAACGTATAACCCATGGCCTTTCTAACCAGGCTAATACGATGGCTGTAGCGGCACCGGAGTGCGCCGTTTCCGGCGATACTTTATATACTGACGCGAACGATGCATTGGGTGTGTTTATTTATGTTTTGTTTTTCCCAACCACCTGGGCAGGGCTGTGTTATCGTTGTTATCCGTGGGACAAGTTAAGAGCGTGTTACATTCTTTATGGCGCAGGTGTTATCTTTTTGATAGGGAGAGTGTTTCCAACTACCGTCACCAGCCTAGAATAATCTTGTTTGATCTAGTGTCCTGGATGCAATTCGACGGCTCGAGAAGCACTCGTGCCGAGAGATAAATGCCCGCAGAGCATACGCTGCGGTATTCGATTCACCGAAACTCGCCTGCGCAGGTCACTTTGTTGACTGCTCCTTCGCCGCCTCTCTATTCTTTGAGTTGTTAGGGGAGCACAAGTACGCTCCAATAAACTTGTTTTCCTTCAAAACAACTGCGTCGTCCTTGGCTTCGTAACATCTAGTCGTGGTAGTGGGCACGCACCCTTCATGCTCCATCGCCTTCTGGAAGCCGACAAGGCAGCCCAAGCCGAGCCAGCCGCCGACTGCAAGTTTAGAGGCCGAGTTTGGCCTCCTACCAGAACCGAACCAAGAGAAGAAACGCTGCAACCGACAATATGAAGCAACAAGCCACTCCGCCCATCGACCTGCAACAAGCCCCAGGAACCACCATTGTTCCGCGGACCCCCGGTGAAGACTATGAGGACTGGTTGGAGAAACTGGAGGGCGTCCGCAATTTTAACAAGTGGGGTGACGAAGAAACTTTCCGTCATGTTTTCATCTATTTAGAAGATACAGCCCGAACGTGGTTCTAGAACCATGAAAGCTCCCTAACCGACTGGACTCTTAAAACATCCTTAACCGTCGCGCGGAAACAACGAGCCTCTTTTTTGCTGTAAACACGCACGCAACACTCCAACGAAGGCGTCACGATCTTCGTTAAGGAGATAAAGCGACTATTTCGCCGCGCGCCCCTCGAAATGACGGAGAAAAGAAGCTCAGGTTTCTGATGCAAGGAGTGAAGCAAGAACTTTTTGCGTGCATTGTCCACCACCCCCCAAAGCGGGGACCGAATTCCTTCTGAGGCTGCCGCATTGGAGAATGATGATGGTTTGATGTTTATGGCGCAAGGCCAACTGGGGCAAAGAGCGCCAAAACAATAGTCGTATATGAGAGGTGATACCTTAAACACTAAGTAAAATCAACAAAAACAAAAGTAAAATCACAAAACGACAATGAGCATGGCTGGTGTATAGGGCCAGATTTCATGATGCGTGATAGGAAATGAGGTTTAAAAACTTGACGTCCGACAAATACTCAAAAACACGTTTCACGGAAACAATGGCTTCGTCACCTAGAAAAACGATGGATGTAGGGGATATGTTGTCTGTAGAGTTCTCTGAAGTGTTTGTGTCGTGTTGTGTGAAGTGCCTTGCATGTTATTAGTATGTGCACTACGGATAGGGCTTCTCCGCACCTGCTGCACTGGGGTCTACAAGATCCCGTCAGCAGATACGAGTGCGTCGCATGTGTGTGCCCTATCCGCAGCCTACCCAAGGTGACTTCCGTGTGTCTGTTGTGTGAGTCAGATGTATACCGTCCCAAGTGTGGCTTTATTACATGTAGTTTGTTGTCTGTCTGTTCGTCCAGTGTGTTTGCCACGTTCTGCGCAGGTGTTGTCTTATGTGTGGCTTGAGGTCTGTGTAGGGTATCGCTGTAATATCTACAGTGTTCCTGAGTGCAGCAGCAGCGGCCCTCTCGTCTGCCAACTCGTTCCCCGCGATCCCTGCATGTCCTGGGACCCAGCAGAGGACCAGCTTATGCTTTTCTGCATACACAGACATGATAGTGTTAATACAAGATTAACTATGTGGTTTTTCGGGGGTGTATGCGATGACAGTGCACGAACAACACTCAAAGAATCTGTATAGATGATGGAATTGGGAATTTGATTTTCAAGAATGTGTCGTACAATCAGTAAAATTCCATACGCTTCTGCTGAAAAAACTGTTGTGTGCACGCTCATGGTTCTGGCTGCATTAAAATTTGGACCATGAGCAGCGCACGACACCATAGTGGAGGTTTTAGAAGCGTCACTATAAAATTCTGCACATGTGTATTTAAACTGCAAAGACCGAAAGTGCTGCAGTATTGCAGCTCGTGGTACACGATTTTTGTCAAGTCTCATAAAAGAAAGGTCGCACGACACAGGGCGAACTTGCCAAGGCGGTAAACTATTAGAAAAGGATGACCTGTACACGTCTAAAAACGAAGCACTTAGATCCGAGGCTCGCCCTCTCACTCTAAGTGAAAAGGGCAGAGGAACGGATGGGCGATTTACAAAGAGCAGAGATGTTGATGTATCATTAAAGACAGGATAAAAAGGATGATTATTCAGCGATGAAATTTTAAAAGCATAAAGCAAGAAGCAAGTCCATGTGTGTTCGTTGGTCGCATTGGAGAAGATGCTCGAAATTCGTACTAGGCAGTACGACCGCCCTATCAATCCGATTACTTCGGAGACTATCTTTGCCGAGGCTATTGGCTCCGATGCACTACGCGAGACAATCCGGGCAGCCTTATGGGGGAGCTATGGACACTTTTTTCAACGGCGCCACTACGTCATGTCACTTGCCTGACTTACGTCATCCGAGAAGAGTTACAGCAGGCACTGGGGGCTTGTACGCCATCCGAAGCACCCCGCGAGCTACTGGATATACAAGGATGCAACGTTGGGCTATTTGGTTCGTAGTGACCATATCGAGCAGGCAGTGCCGTCCTTTTGCGGAGAGGCCGACCGCATCTATCCTCGTTCCCCATACAAGATATTCGGACCACGTGGGTTCTCCGTCGCCGCACCTCGTCCTCTCACTGACCAACGACCACGTGAAATCGACAAGTATCTATCTCAAACCAGCCGTGGCCCATCCCGTTTCAACCGTTCGCCTGTCGCACTACCCATACCAGTCGCCGAACTGCCGTAGCAATGCTGAATTCGCACGTGGAGCGTCCCCCAGCCCACGTGACGGAAACTAAACACAGCAACTTCTAGAGGTGAAGTTGCACAACGGCGCAAAAACAAAACCCTTTCAACGACGCAAGGACGCACCGAATACCGTGCACTCACCCCGACGACCCCCCTGACGTGACTCCCGGGAACGACGACAGTGACGACAGCCCAATGGGGCGACGTGTACCTTACATGACCGGGCCTGCTGGTGAGAAGACGACGGAAACAAAGGCGCACAGTTCTTGGCCGTCAAATCGGACACGCCGAGACACGACGCCCCGATGCACCCTGAATTCAAGAAAGACGGCGTTTGACATCCAGTTGTCCATCGACAGCTTTGATGTAAGAGCGACTATAGTAGCACTTATAGACACGGTAGCCGAATACTGTGGATGCTATAACGTCACCGACCCGGCATAAGATCACCTGAAGACCTTACAGCTTCAAGGTACTCACAGCCATTGGCCCTGATTGCCGCGGTTTTCTTTTTTTATCAGCGGATGCGCATTTTCCGCCCTCTACTGGCTGCGCCAAGCTGAGCGGGGCTAGTCAGCGGGCGGACCGCTCGCACTGCCGCGGTCGCGTGGGCACATCATTTTAGAAAAGAGGAAACCAGCAGTTGACGGCCAGATAGGGGGATCCGAAACAAAACATGATCGCTCACGACGTTAATGCAAGATTTCGACCTACTACTAGCAACCTGCCAGCATTTCTTGCGGGCGGCGCGGTCACCGCGAGCAGGTCCCGCCGGGTAGCGCACAAAAGGCTTTTACGAAGCTTTTACCATTTTAGGAAGCTGAGCTGACGACGATCACCAGCGCAATCTTTCACGGCACTATGACTCCTTTCACGCATTTATAAACTGGTTTTCACTACTAGCCCCGCTAAAGCAAGCGATGGCAACTTTTAGATGCTGAGGTCCATGCCATATCGCTCATACACTGCACAGTGGGCTCCTTGTCGAATTGTACAGGCAGATGCTTGCCGTGGTCTAGAGTGTAGCACCAAGTCCACCTCCAGAGGCTCTCCATGTTTTCGGTGTTATTCATACCTTGCAAACCACGCACTATACCTACAAACTCAGCTAATCTCGTGTGATGAAAGGCGACAATCGACATTTGTTCCTCCAAAGATAGCTGTGCTCTAGTGCCGCTCGGCGGTACCACCGCAACGTGCACCCACAGTTCCTCCACAGCCGAAACAGTGATTGGGGGCAGATTTTCGGGAACCCGCCAATAGCGGCGCTGCATTGTTCAGCGGCGCCATCTGCGCCGTAGAGGCTATGTCAGAGTCGCAAAGTTACGTCAGAGTTTATGAGAATGGCGACGAGGATTGAACGGTAAACAAGGAAAGAAACAAAGATCTTGAAAGTGTAGTATTTAGTATGTAGTAAAGAAAGTGTAGCATTTTGGATATGTTGTCGTGAGCATGTAATCTAGCGATTTCGTACTTAAATTAGTGACCTTCAGAAGACAATTTAGGGCCCTTTTAAATTTACATCGGCTAATATCTGTACTTTTGCCCGCATTACTTTCGGTGTCACCCAAGACAGTGTGCCTGGTCGTCTACTTTTTAACCTATATTTATCAGCTTCCATGTTGCATATGCTCCCGCGTACATGTCTTAGCAGACAGTGTTGAAATTTATCACACTTTTTCTTTTGATAACGACCGTCAATGCTTTCAAACTGATTAAAGCGCTTTTCTGGGCTAGTTGTTCATTTTAGACATGGGTTAGATTAATGCGCTGCTTAGGCTTGCGATACACGAATGGAAACGAAGAAACACACAACACAAACCCGAAGGGGCAAACAAGCAATATTTAACCTTTTTGGAATGCCTCTTACGGCTGTACAGCCTCCCAAATTTTTAATAATATAGCGGGAGCGACGACCGATCGGCATGTCAGCGCCTTATCACGGTGTTCAGCAGCGAAATAGACGAGAGTACGCGCACAGGGCTATCTGCTGTATGAGAGTCGTCTGCTACGCTGTTTCTTTGAGAGGGTACACCCTCTCACACAACACCTGAATGAATTAGTACATGAGAAACCATGGTTATGTGAAGCGCACGCGCATATCAAATGCGTGTTTGCATTTTCTTTCAGATTACTTGCCCCGAATGCCACTGGAAAGATAAATATAAGTATAACAGGACTGGTTTTCTGGCCGGAATGGCCTCAGGCCGCTGCATGATATAATGCGGTTAACCAAAAATAGGACATAAATAAAACAAAATTGTGCACCACGCTGCTTAGCTACCTTTGGCAGTAGCGCTACGGCCTTGTAA
The DNA here is from genome assembly GCA_013339765.2 of Haemaphysalis longicornis. NCBI lineage: Eukaryota > Metazoa > Arthropoda > Arachnida > Ixodida > Ixodidae > Haemaphysalis > Haemaphysalis longicornis. Next base: position 22,253,996 of record CM023452.1, read on the forward strand.
GATAAGAAACAAAGGGGGGGGAGGGGGGGGGTGTTAAGTTCGGGCTCCGCATGTAATTAATGAAGGCCGCCGGTGGCCCATGTATTGGCGTCGCCTCCGCTGGTAGCTACGATCCTGTGTCCCTTTCATGTAGCCGCACGGACGCCAAGTTCGGAGCCGCGGAGAGCGTGTGTTGTGCCCGTCCTTTTGTGTGTCAAAGGACGGGGGTGCTTAGCCTGAGTACCTCTGTCGCGTCGGAGGTGGCTGGGTCATTCGGCATAACAAGCTGACGGGAAGCCAGATTATCGTATCTCTTAGTGTTGAAAGCGCGCGCGGTGTAAGTTTGGAAAATCTTCGACTCCGGCGGCGGCATTGGTCGTTGACGGGTCAATCGCCTCGGAGACCACCGAGTGGGCCTGAAGCGCGTCTTCCGGTGGGACTGGCGGCAGGCGGCGGCGCCCTTCGTCTGGGAGGGAATTAGCAACCCTCATTGTCCCGCCGCGCGGGAGGCGCCGCGCGGAGGGAGGTCAGCCGCGCGGGGACCGCTCCGGGCCCTCGGCTTGGCTTTTGTGCAGATGCCGCCCGCTGAACGTAATGTGTGTCCACTTAGGCCACAGATGTCCTGTATTTACTTGTCGGGTGCTATGGCGTTCGTGGGAAACGCACTGTGAGTGTGTAAGAGAGAGTGTTAGGTCACTTGACCGCAGGTGGGGACATGTGTGTGATTGGCTGATTCCTGTGGCCAATCAATGGTTTGTATTAATTGTTTTGAAAGGTTTTTCTCTCTTTGTTGTACGCCCCCTTTTTGGAGGGGTTTTTGTTATCAAAACCGGAGTGTTGGGTTTTCTCAAAGGTCGGTCGAGAGGGGATCTAGTTTAGTATAGATCTCGGCCGAACAGGCTGCTGCTGTCAGAGTGACAATGTAACCGTCACTCTGACCTGATGTAAAGTTGGAGTTTTGTAAATAATGTAAATAAACCTAATATCTAGCAAGGAAGGCAGTCCTCATCCCTCACCCGCTCCAAACATCGGTCGTTGGTCATCGGAGCGAGTCGAGATCGTCCTCTCGGCTCGCGCATCAAAAGAACATCACTATTTCGTCTCCATCAGTTCGCCAAGAAGATGGAGAGGCGAAATTTAACTGGCGCAGTCGACAGGATGACCACGACCATGGGCTGGAGCTGGTGGGGCATTGCGGAGAGACTCCTTCAACGCAAGGTTCGGCTCCGACCAACGACGAGCCAGACTCCAAGCATCGACGGGGCGACACCTCAGCGGGAGGCTTCGTGGGCTTCGGCTCAGTGCGGCAGCAGCCGTGATTCAACGACAACGGGGCGACACCTCAGCGGGAGGCCTCGTGGGCTCTGGCCCAGGTCGGCGTAAGCCTAAGTTCATTGGGGCGACACCTCAGCGGGAGGCCTCGTGGGCTCCGGCCCAGGGCGGCGTAAGCCGTGCCTCAACGGGGCGACACCTCAGCGGGAGGCCTCGTGGGCTCTGGCCCAGGGCGGCGTAAGCCGCGGTTCAACGGGGCGACACCTCAGCGGGAGGCCTCGTGAGCTCTGGCCCAGGGAGGCGTAAGCTGCGGTTCAACGGGGCGACACCTCAGTGGGAGGCCTCGTGGGCTCCGGCCCAGGGCGGCGTAAGCCGTGGTTCAATGGGGCGGCACCTCAGTGGGAGGCCTCGTGGGCTCTGGCCCAGGGCGGCGTAAGCCGCAGTTCAACGGGGCGACACCTCAGCGGGAGGCCTCGTGGGCCGCGGTGGGCCCAGGGAGCACGGCCCATCCCAGCGGCGAGAGCGGCGCATCGGGTCGACGAGCTGCTGCATCAGCGACACTGCGACCCGGCCGAACCCGGAGCGGGCACAGGTGGGCCCTGACTTACTTTCTCCGGGTTCACCATGGCCACTATGCTAACGGGATGTCGCGGCACCGACCGGAAGGTTAGTGCCATTGTGCTCGAGATCGAGGAGTTGAGAGCTGAGTTAGCTCTCAAAAATGCTCAGCACGCTTTACAAAAAGCCAGGCTAGCGAGTAACCGGGGCGCGGGTAGCCCGTCCGAATGGACGGCTGAATAGCTCAGTGCTCAACTAGCCCAAGGAAGAGCGGAGATCGCCTATGAAAAAGCGAAGCTTCGCAGGAGTGGTAAACTCGAAGAGGATACCAATATTTCACGGTGTTTGTTCCCTCGTGGGCGCTTCGAGCGCCACGGGATGAGGAGAGTGGGAATGTAGTGGAGGTGGCTGAAGCCACTCCAGTTGTTAAGCAACCCCATAGCGTTTCCACTGCTGCAGATGAGATCATGGAATCTCGCGAGACAGATGTCTTAGCTACAGCAGTTCTTTCTGTGGCGGCGGGCAATGTTGCCGTGGCGGCGCAGGGAAGTGTCGAGTGTAGCACCGCCCCATGCGCCGACATAGAGTCCGCGGCCGATTGCGAGGAGCCTCTCGTGGACGAGCTAATTCCGAGATCGAGCGAAGCTGTAGAAGGCATGGTCATCTCGGAGGAGGCAGAGGTAGCACAGCCGTCAGGTGAGGGCAGCGGAACGGCGGGCCTAATTGTTGAGCTTGCGTGCGCGAAGCATGAATGCGCAGGCGGCCCGCGGCGTCTTGCGCGTAGGGCGACTCCGACGGGCCCGAGAACGCGGAAGGCGGCGGCAGGTGTGACGGCGCAGGTGCGACAACGTCGTACGCGTTACCGCCGAGTAGGGTGTTCCTTTTCTCCCGGGAGCAGAGGACACCGCGAGCCAAACCAGGGTTCGTGTAGAATCAGCTGGTGGCGCACGAAACGGAATCAGTTTCCGTGCGACGGTCGGTGTGTGCCGCCGTGGAAGGGGGGTTGCGCTGAATAGTGTGCAGTGCTAGGCAGGAACGGGTCAGTGTTGTTTGGCGCACACTTAGTTGTTTTTTTTGTGTGATTTTTTCTCTGGGTGTGTAGGGATCGCTCAGATGAGAATTATTTTTAGTTTTACCTGTACTGTCGTTCTCCCCCTTGTAGTTAGTTTTCTTTTTGTGTGTGCATGTTTTGGTTGCGTTCAGCTGTCGTAAGGCGTGTAATTGGCGGTTTGGCGGTTTTAACGCTGTATTCTTCTGAAGTAGATCCGCGGTTACAGCACGGTAGGGAGTTTACCTTGGGGTACAATGGCGAGTGCTGTCCTTTATTTGTGCCGTTGGCATGTGGTCATGGTGGGCCATGGAATGTGCAAGTAGGGCCCCCTTGTGGCGCTTGTGTGTGAGCTAGTGTCTGGAGTACTGAAAAGGGGACTTTCAGTACATCGCATGTGGACAAGAAGTGGGCCGCAACCGGGATGAACAATCTGTGGTGGATTCCGAAAGAGCCGGCGTCCGCGAGTGCGTGAAGAGACGCTGAAGTTCCTTAAACGTTTTTTTTATTGGTACAGGAGTAGCCTCATTTGGTACGTTTGGTTTTGTTCGGGTGTTGTTTTTTTCTCTTTCATTAGAGTGAAAGAATGTTCCTACATGCGCTGAACGGTTAAGGATGGATGGTGTCATTCATCCAGTTGTCAAGTTGTAACATTTATACCCTTCGTGGGGTTGGTTGCCTTTAATGGTAGAGGGTGCCATGAGTTCGTTCTCACGGGCCCTGTAGTTGAGCGCCTTCGTTTATTGTTTGATGTTGCGCAAGCCATGGCTAGGCAAAGGCACTGAGTATGCCGTGTTGTATCCGTTTTTGGTGCAGTTGGCCGGCGCGTTGTGCTGTTTGGGTTGGTGTGAAGCGGGTTAATTTTTTTTGGTTGTACTGTATTGTAGGGGATGGGGGGGTGTTGCGCTGAGGAGAATACCGGAGCAGACGGCGCTCCACACAGCAGATAGTTCTATGCGCGTGCGCCTCCTCTCGCCTAATTCGCCAGTGAACACGGTGATAAGGCGCTCACATGCCGATCGGTCGTCGCTCCCGCTATATTAAAAATTTGGGAGGCTGTACACAAAAGAGGAGAAGAAACACTCAAAGAAAGGGCAAGAGGGGGGAACAGGTGAGACGACAAAAGAAGTGACGAAATACAGCAATGTTGACGCTGAACTATTCAAACGGAATGCGCAGCAACCTAGTCATCAAGATCTCCTGCGCACGCGCAATTACAAAGGCCGAGGTGCGTCTTTTAAAAAGCAATTTCTCAAGAACTTAAAGACAATGACGGCGTGCTCACGCTTTTTTCGAATGAGCCTGGTCCCATGCAATGGGACTCCACAATTTTCCTCTTCTGCTGCTTGGGTGATCTGGACAAAACCTCGGTGTCCTCGAAAAAAGCCTTCTATCCACACACTTTGCCGTGAGCGGCCAAGTTTCCAGGTCCGCTGGTCTGCACACCTTTGTAGCGGTGCTTCCTGATCCTGGTGTTGACGCCTCCACCTGTCTGCCCAACACTCCTTCGTTTTCAGTTAGAGGGACACTGACGTGATTTGCAAACATTGCGGGATTACTAGCGCAAGTTGTAGTCCGGAGCCCATAGGTTATGTTTCGAGCACTCTGAGCGCGTTTACGCAAATTTATATAGTAGAAAAACTCATTCCAAGATGCAGTCCTCTCTCTACATCCTCGACCATTTTCTCAGGCGTTTTCTTGTGACGCCAGGGAGAGATGACTTGGCTTGACTGCGCTACTTCACGGCTCGCCGACCTTCTGGCCGAGTCAATCGGCCCTGCGTTAAGTCCGCCGGCCACAGACGGGTCGTCGCAATTCGTTCGCTCAGTTGAAACGAAATCCCAACACGTTTCCAAATGGAAGAATGTGCCTTTCTTTACTTGATTAGTTTGTGCACTGTAAACAGCTCCAAGTCAAGCTCGCTTCACACAAGCGCGGCACAAGCGCACATGCGACGCGCTTCGCTGATTTGTACGCTAGTCAGAAAATCTAAGGCCACTTCAAGGCGGGAGAATTGTCAGCGAAGTCAATATAGGTACTAAGGAAATAAAATCAACTGGAACTTTTACCATACAAGGTAAAACTAGGTAGCAGGAAGCACATTTTTGCGCTGGGTGAGCAAGCGCAGCGGTCAGCAACACGACTGCACATCTGCGAACGCTTTTCCTTTTAAGAAGTGCAATTGCTAGAACTGAGATATTGTGAAATTTTGGGGAACGCTTACTGCACGAGCGCTATACAAGGAAGAGTCACCTAAGCTGCTTGAAATGCTAAACCTAAATAAAAGTCTAAACAGGTTATACGTTATATGCCTTATATTTCTAAAGCTAGCAGCGCTGTCCCGTGGCCGAGTGATCAGGGTGCTAGGTGTCTCTTTTTGAAAGTCGCAAGTTCTAATCCCGGAGCGTACATTATTTTTTGTAAGTTCATTTTTCCGTTTTCGGCCGATATTTTCGATACTGAGGTCACCATTGTTGGGCCATAATGTTCACTGCTTCACGAGCGAGTTCGCAGAACGCGCGCAGACTGACACTGACGCGCTAGCGAGTTCTCGTTGGCACGCTGTTGCCATAAGCACCGACTGCTTGCGGGCAGTGGGCATAGGCCAGAATCAGCAGACCCTTGGCCTGGTGCGAACATACTTTTTACGATACAGGGATGAGTGAGGCATGCTCCAAATATGCGGGAAAAGCGCTTGGTATTTGAGCGTCTGCGGTGACGCGGAGGGCGTTCAGACACTGGGTGGGCCTCGGCTAGTGATTGCTACGATTCGGAGCTGCCCTGGGAGGCTTATCTTAGGCTTGTTACAGCCGACAACATGGCGGAAGCGCTGTATGACGAATACTGAGATACCGAGATTGCTCGTCCAACGATAACATCTGATGTCAAGCATGTTGTTCTACGGAACCGAAACCGAAACTTTTTTTAATGCAAATCCTAGACATCGTCCAATCACGGTGCACCTCCTCCCGACGTCACACCCTTTACTTGGTGCAGCCGCCTCAGACCGCGCGTGGTAGTTTTAAATGCAGAGCATTTCTTTAACTCACGATGTCACCCGTTCTAGGCGTCCGTAGTAGTCCGCATCGCTCGCAAGTGCGCCCTCTCGGCGCGATCGTGGCGTGATAAAGGAGGGTGTCGGCGAGGCTGGAACGCACTCATCGTCGCGCTCTCTCGTCAGCCCCGCTCCTCCTCGCCTACTCTCCGCTCGCATCGCGCGCTCTCTCCGCGGTCGGTTCGCGCCCAACAGGTGGGGGCGCGCGCGTCGCGGGATCAACAACATCTGTGGCGTGATCGTGACGTCAGCATCGCGCGCGCGTGGCGCGATCGTGGCGTGATAAAGGCGGGTGTCGGCGAGGCTGGAACGCACTCATCGCCGCGCTCTCTCGTCAGCAGTTGCCACAAGTGCAATAACACTAACGTAACGCAGACTACTTAACGTCGTGCGCCCCCGGAAATGCTCTGCATTTGATCGTGCCCCTCGCGAGAGGGATGTTCCTTCCATCAGGAAGACGGCTACCGCTGGCGGGAATCGAACCCGCGTCCTCGGCACAGCAGCGCAACGCCTTACTTTAAAAGTAGGCAACTTATGGATTTTTTCTTCTTTCGGGCTTTAAAAAATAAATAATGACTTAACCGGATAAATAATGAAAAGCCTGTTAATTTGACCCAGTCTGCGCAGTGCGCGCAAAAACGTGACCTCCAAAAATTCACTTCAGTGTCCCTTTAAAGGGGATGCGGTAAACGACGCCGATAGAGCATTCAACAAATTTTGTTTTGCACTTTGTGTCACACTTATATTTTGTGCCATGTCTCCATCATGATTAACCCTTTTACAAAGCCCTTTAATTTCATGGTGGCTGAGAAAACGAGTCCAACGTCTTGCTTCGCTCCTACCTTCTTTATTTTGCCTATGCAGGGTATCACTGCCGGTCGTTTTTTTTTTTTTTTTTTGCTCTTTCTGACGTTCTCTTAGCCCTTGCTCTGTTTAACCTCCTTAATCACTTGCCGGAAGTGGACACAGGAACTTGCATGGGAAACTCACTAGATCTTAAGCATGCCCACTGTTTTTGGAGGCCGTCTTCTGTGCGGTGTGGAGAGGACTTTTTTAGGGCTTGGAGGAAACAACCTGCAGCAATGCCTCTTTTTACTAGCTTTGTATGTCCAGAGTCGAAAGGAAGCGTGGGCTTTCCCCTTATTGTTTGGCAAGACAAGCACGTGCGGGATGCTCTACCCTGGATTTGAACATCAAAATACCGCAGTCTTCCGCTATCAGGTGTCTCATGTGTGAACTGTAAGCCTCCCTATGCAGTCTGAAAGCGTTCAAGTGTCGTCGTGCACTCCGCTTGCAGATCCTAGCCGAACCGTAGGAACAAAATGTAGTCGTCAACGTATTGGGACCACCTTAAAACCCAACGACTGCTCAACAGGTCTAGAATTTCTCTGTCGCTCTTTGCAAAGTACGAGTTAGAAAGAGTGGGTGCAACGCACGACCCTATAGAAATCCCGCCTTGCTGTCTGGACAGAGTTTCCTGGAACTTAACCTAGACGGATGCTAGGTAAACACGAAGGAGCTCTACAATGCCTGCAACACTCACTCCGCAAAAATTCTGAAATTTCACACTTCTGTGAGGCATCAATGCGCTCTTCAACTGCCAGAAGCACATCAGGTTTGGGTTTGTTGTAGAATAGGTTTTTGATATCAACCCAGAAGCACGTCACTGCTGGGCTGCTCTCCCATAATTCCACTTCCTATCTAGAGTCACTTGTTAGAAACGGGTTTTGAACCGGGAGTGTTTGGAGGCACCTTTCAAGAAATTTCGCTGTGCATCTTTACCAGGTTCCTTTGTCTTCAGCAGTCACTCTGAAAGGCAGCACATTTTTAGTGTTTTGAATGTGAATAACGGCTTAAGGCAAATACTCTTGCTTTCATTTATCATATGCACTTCTTTTCAATCCTGCCTCTTCGAAAACCTCTTTAGCGTAGATTCTAGTAGCTTTTAGCTTCTATTACCTGAAATAACCTTTGTCTCGAAGTTCTTCTTTATGGCTTCCGTTTCGTTTTTGGCGGGATACATCGACGACTACATTGTGTTCCTACCGTTCGGCTAGGATCTGCAAGCGGAGTGCACGACGACACTTGAACACTTTCAGACTGGACGTGAGGGCGTACAGTTCACACATAAGACACGTGATAGTGGAAGACTGCGGTATTTAAGCATTGAAATCCATGTTGGAGAATCCCACACTTGCTGGTCTTGCCAAACAAGGGGGGAAAACCAATGCTTCGTTTTGACTCTGGACATCCAAAGCTAGTAAAAAAAGCATTGCTGGTGCTTATTTCGTCCGATCCCTAAAAAAGTCTTGTCCACACCGCAAAGAAGACAGCCTCCGAAAACTGTGGGCACGTTTAAGATCTAGCGAGTTTCCCACACAAGTTCTTGTGTCCACTGCCGAGAAGTGCTTCGTGGGGTTAAGCCGAGCAAAGGCACGAGAACAGCCGAGAAAGCAATAAAAAAGAAAACGGCCAGCAGTGATTTCGTACATACAGAGAATAAAGAAGGTAGGATCAAAGCGAGAAGTTGGAGTGGTATTCTCAGCCTCCATCAAATTAAACGGCGTTGTAAAAGGGTTAATCACAATGAAGACATGGCACAAAAATATCCGTGTGACACAAAGCCCTAAAAAATCTCGTTGAATGCTCTGTTGGCGTTGTTTACCGCACCCCCTGGATCTGCAAGAGAAGCTTTATCCAGGAGACAGGCAGGTGATTAAACACCAGGCTCAGGAAGCACCGCTACAAAGTTAAGCAGACCAGCGGAACTGAAAACTTGACGGCACACTGCAAAGTGTGTGAATAGAAGGCTTTATTCGAGCAGACCGAGGTTTTTTTCAGATCACCCAAGCAGCCACCCAAGCAGCCACCCAGCAGATCACCAAATTCTGTAGTCCCATTGTATGGGATCAGGTATATCGGAGAAAGCGTGAGAACGCCGTCATGTCATTGCCTTTATGTTCTTACCAAATTGGCCTTTGAAAAGACGCACCTCAGCCCCTGTTAACGTGCGTGCGCAAAAGATTACTGCGCGTGCGCGTGGCACATAAGCAGCTAAGGCTATCGGGTACCATTCGCCAAACAATAGTTTTGGTGTTTTTTTTTTAGGATAATAACCAATTGCTTCATCTTGTTAAAGTTTGTTTAGCAGTGTTGCTTCTTTTAAAAAACTAAAGACAGAGGAAATTTTAACGACAGCATCCTCTCCAAGGAGTAGTCTGGGGTGAAATAGAATTTGCGCGCTGTAGAACAGCCCAAAATGTTTTTTCCTCAAGGCATCAAATTTTGCACATGAGAGTAAGATGTGATTTACTGTAAGTTCTGGCCACAATCTTCACATCTAGGTTTTTCTTGTTTCATGAGAAGAAAGTTATCTGTAAGTTGCGTGTGTCCAATGCGGAGACGACATAAAATCACTTCTTTTGGGCGTTCGTCATGTCTGCTTGATTCCCACTCTGCTATCATGGGTTTAACTAGGTTGAGTTTGTTGTCGGTTTCTTCACCCCTGAGGACTGCCAAGTTTCTCTCAGTTTGCTCCGTATAAATTTCATGCAGTCACTGAGAGTAATCTGTACTTTTTCTATTGTTCCGTTGCCCGCCTGTGCGGCACACGCGTCGGCTCTCTCCTTTCCCTTGATTCCAACATGGCTATGGACCCAGCACAACTTTATTTCCTCTCCTTGTGTTGTGGCTGCTACTATATTGTATATTATATCTCCAATTAGAGGTTGAGCTGCATTTTTGTAATGAACAGCTGTGACGGCGCTGAGGGAGTCTGTAGATATAATACTGTGTTTAATTTTATTCTTCATTACCCTTTCTACTGCCAAAGCAATGGCATAACATTCCGCTGTGTGAACCGAAGTACACTGGGGTAGCCTGATTACCTTTTCACATTTCCCTTGCACTACGGCACTCCCGACGGCACTACCGACATGTTTTGGAACCGTCTGTGTAAAATGCTGTGAACTATTTGTATTTTTCGTTTAGCGCCAAAAATTCCTGCAGAATATGATCTCGCGGTGTCTGCTTTTTTTGAAGGCGTGTTAGTGTGAAGTCACCTGTTGTAGGAAAAATATACCAAGGTGGTGCTTGGTTCTGTGTATGGGCAATTTGACGTAATGTGTCCAGCATACCGAGTTCCTGGCATCTATCTTCAAAACGAAGAAGCAATGGTCTGATAGCGTGGGGTTTATTATTAAACAGTGTCCTAGACGGGCATTTTGTAACTATTGGGTAACACAGATGTTTTTGCAGTGAACGGATTTTTAGTATGTATGAGCATGTCAGCATTGTTATTCTATCTGTGAGTGGTGGTTCATTTGTTTCGACGTAGAGGCTGTTTATGGGTGATGTCCTATACACCCCAGACGAGAGATGTAAACCTAAATTGTGAACTGGGTCCAATCGTTTCAAGTAAGAGCGTCTCGCGGAGCCATACACAATGCTCCATAATCTAAGCAGGAGCGTACAACAGAATGGTAAATTTGTAAAAGGCAGGCCCTGTCGGAGCCCTAATGTTTGCGTTATAGGACCTTAAGTATATTTATAGCTCGCGAAGATTTTGTTTTAAGCATATTGATGTGGGGTAGGAAAGTGAGTTTTTTGTCGAACAATATGCCTAGAAATTTGTGTTCGTTTTGTATGGGTTAGTCAATTTCCTTGAGGTGTATCGGATTGGTCTGTAAGCCTCGTTTGAGAGAGAAGAGAATACTACTGTTTTTTGTGGCGAAAACCGGAAACCATTTTTGTCTGCCAATATTGTCAGTTTGTTTATAGTCAACTGTACTTGTCTCTCGCATGTTGCTGTATTGGAAGATGTGCAAGCTATTTGAAGATCATCAACATAGCCAGAGTACATAATCGACTTTGGAAAAACTTTGCATATTGAGTTCATTATTACAACAAACAGTGTTGTGCTTAGAATACACCCCTTGAGGGACCCTGTTTTCCTGTACAAAGTTTTTTGAGAGGATTGAGCCAAGGCCTACTTGAAATGAACGGTTTGCTAAGAAATCATTCAGGCAATTCAGCATTCTTCCACGGATGCCTAACTCTACTAAATCGCGCATTATTCCAAATCTCTATGTAGTGTCGTAGGCCTTCTCAAGATCGAAAAAGACCGCACGGCAGTGTTGTTTGGGTATAAATGCTTCTCGTATGGTAATTTCTAGGCGGACAAGATGGTCAGTTGTTGAGCATGCTTTTCTGAAACCACACTAGTGAGCATAAAGAAGTTTGTTTGATTGTAGAACCAAGTTTATTCTGGTATTGATAATACGTTCATACGTTTTAGCTAGACAGCTGGTAAGGGCTATTGGTCTGTAACTACTAGGGGAGGTTGGCGGTTTTCCAGGTTTTAGGAATGCTACAATGAATGTTTTTTTCGAAGCTTCCAGTATTTTTAAAGTACCCAAAGTTTGTTAAAAAAATTTAAGAGTGCTTCCACAGAAGAACTTGAAAGATATGCAAGCATTTCATAATGTATGGCATCTGGGCCTGGAGCGGTCTGTTTACCCGTCAATAAAGCTCTTTGTAGTTCTTTGAGTGTAATTACTTTTGTATGATTCGTTTGTGCCTCCACTTGTTGGCCGTCTTTGGTTTTTTACTGTTGTTTTGTATTTTATAAATGATTCTATGTAGTGTGCGGAACTTGAAACTCTCGAGAAGTGTAAACCCAGTATGTCTGCCTGTTCTTCTAAGCTTGTTTGTTTATCCGGGGCTATTAACAGGGGAAGTGTGTAGGGGGAGTATGTACCGTTTAGTTTATGAACTTGCTCCCGTACCTTTTTTGAAGTGACTGAGCTGTTTATGGATGACACATAGTTTCGCCATGAAATTTTCTCGGAATTCCGACGGATATACCTTGCTTTAGCTGTTTTTCTTTTAAAAGTTATGACCTTTTCCTGTGTTGCGTATCATCGAAAGATACCCCATGCTTTATTTTGTTCCGTTTTTGCATGTTTACACTACACTGTCCACCATACTTTGTGGTTTTGTTTCACCAGTCCGGTGGATTGCGGAATGGCTCTGCGTGCAGCATTAACGATGCAAGATGTAAACTCTTCGTTCAGTTCTTCGATGCTAAGGACTTCAGGAAATACCTCATCTAAAATTGCTTCGGAAGTAAAAAGTCCCCACCTCGAGTTTCCACCGGCGTGGTTTTGTCGGGATAGTTGTTGGTAATGATATTATGCTGATGCGTACAGTTAGATGATCGCTCCCATATGGATTGTCATTGATATCCCACTTAAAATCCCTAAAAACAGAGGGCGAACTGAAAGACAATTATATGCAGCTCATCTTTCCTGAGCTCTGAGGGCAGTATGTAGGTTGGCCAGTGTTCAGACGACAAACGTTATCGGACAAAATAAAATCCACTAAAATCTGGCCTCTTGCATCAGTCTTTTCACTTTCCCAAAAAGAAGAGTAGGCTTTAAAATCGCCAACTAATAAAAAACGGCTCTGGCATTTGGTTAAGTAAGTCTTCTAAATCTTGCAATGTTATTGCGAGGGTTGGTTCGAGATACACACAGCACACTGTAATTGTTTTGAACGCTAAAAATGTGGCAGCCACTGCTTCTAACCTTGTTTTCAGTATGTGTTCTCGTGCTACGATATGACTTTGGGCAATTATTGCAACACCCTCGGAGAGCCTGCACGCCTGCTCTCGGTCGCCACGGAAGACCTGGTATCCTTTTAGTAGGATTTTGTGCTTAGGGACCAAGTTGGTTTTTTGAACGCATAAGGCCAGGGGTGAGTGAGTAGACATGTCCTTGATGTAATTTAGGTTATTTAAAAGTCATCTGCAGTTCCAGTGAACTATGAACGCTGTGTTATTTTCTCTGAATGGGGTGAAAGATCATGTTTTCGGCCCCGTGATTTGATGTGTGCTTTTTTGTATATTCTAGGGAGTTCCGCCACCCATCCGACGTAGATGGTACAGAACCTCTTTCACTCGTATCCATCGTCTCCTGAGAGACGCTGGAGGCTCGTGCGGATCGCAACAGCTGCGGTAGTGTTAGACCTCACCGTGTAGGAAGAGGCCTGTGAGACTGCCGAACCGGGAGTCCGTGCAGCCCGCTTTGGGGGCGGTGGAGCAGCGCTAGCTGCTTCCACAGGGGCCCGCGGGGGGCCTTGCTTCAGCCTCACTTGGCGTGGCCTTAGAAGGCGCCGAAGACCCCCGTGATGCTGCGCCCTGTTGCACCACAGCGGAGTATGGACGGGTATGCACTGGTGACAGTCGCCTCCATGCTTCGCGGAATGTTAGGTTTTCAGTCACTTTCTGTGTGATGATTTCTTTTAGGGGCGAAGCTCCTCTTGCTCGGGCCCTGTCCCGTCCCTCGTGGCTGCTGTATCCGGCACATTAATGATGATTGTGGCAGGATCCCCCTTTGGATCGGCCAACCAAAGAGTGGCTGAAGAGGCCAAAACGTTCAACGCGTTTGTTGCTACCCAAGAAGGAGGAGAGGAAGAAGAAGAGGTTGCCGTTCGTCGCCTGCGAGCTCAATACACGTACCGGAGGTAAGCGACACAAGACGGGTCTGCAGAAGGCGACGGCCAAGGTGGCTAAAGTGTCACACACCGAATTCGCCAACTTACCCATGGAGATTCTCATCGTCCCAAACAAGGCTTACATAATCACCACAAGCATCGACGCCATCGACGGGCTTGTCAACGAAGCGGTGGTAAGCTTGACGTGTCGAGTCTTTATATGATGTGCGGGCGAATGCTTCACAGTTTTACCGATAAGCATTTTAGCTTCGCCCCTCTCATCATCATTCACTTCGTGGAGATGGCATGATTTTTTTCTTTTTTCCACGCTGGACTACCATGAGTGTACGCTGCGTGGTTGCCCTCGCAGTTCACACAAAGATATGTTGTAGCTTCACAGTTTTCAGCACGATGTTCATGGGAGGCACATTTGGCGCAGGTGTCTTGGCCCCGGCAGCTTAGCCAGCCGGGACCGTATCGTTGGCATTTGTAGCATCGGGGAGGATTTGGAATGTACGGTCTCAGTTTCATCTTTGTGTAGCCCATATCAACGGATTCATGAAGTATGCTGGATGCAAAGGTCAAGACAATGTGCTTACTCTGTATTTCTTTGTTTTCTCGTTTCATTTTGATTCTGTAGACATTTGTGACGTTCTGTTCTTTTAAGCCTTCTAGAAGTTCCTCCTCAGACACGTACTTTAGAGCGTTATCGGAGATGACTCCGCGGACCGTGTTGAGTGACCTGTGTTCGCTTACAGTTATAGGGATCTCACCGAAAGATGTTAGTCCAGGCAGTTTGTCACACTTGTGTTTGTAGAGCAGTTCGAGTAGGAGGTCTTCATTAGCTAGTTTTTTTTTATTTGTAGCCTTCACCTATGGTGGATGTCAGAGTCTTGGCAACTACAATTGGTGAGAAGAGTCAAGCGGTTTTTTTCAATGTGATTGCTGTGCACTACGTGGAACCGAGGGAAGTTGTTGACATTTTTTGCGAAGAACTTAGCAGTTGCGTCGGTGCCCCCCAATTGCGCGAAAAAAAGAAGCCATTAATGAAAACTATATTCGGCCATGATGGCAGCCGCCCAACATGGAGGTCTAAAAGGGGACGGGATAGGAACTCGCGAGCAATTCCTGCCAACGCCAGCTGTACACCGTGTTTATAACCTAATATGGCTGAACTCAGGGTCGTCCGCCACACAGGGTTAACCCAAGCTGCCAGGAAAAAAAAGGAAACTGAGAAGAAACCAGACGACAGTAAAGTTGTTACAAAGAAGACAGGAAAGAGAAAGGTGAAGGGTAGGACAGGAGAAGGCGACGGCCGATTCCTCCCGGGCAGGTCAGACCGGAGGTGCGTCTACGAGAAGCGGAGGCCAAAGTGGTGTGTTGCCTTCGCCAAGGGGCTTTAAAGGTCCAAGCACTCGGCGTTGGCTCAACCACCAGGACCCTCTCTTCCCCGGTCACGGCGCTGCCGCGCACGGCTAAACGGGGGTGCTCGGGTTCCGTGGTGTCGCAGAGTACACGCAAACATCTGCTTTAGTAGATGCCCCCTGCGGGGGAGTCCGGATGGCTTCGCGCTCGCATTTTTATTCCTTCTAAGTCACCTCTCAGTTACGGTATATGTCCTCGTGCTTTTATAGTGTTTTGCCTGTCCAAATATGTCTTTCTTTTGTTGTTCGTTCCAGGCTCTGACTCATCCTTACCGCTCTGGTCGGCGAAAGCCACACATCAGACGGCCACCCCATTTTTCACCTGTGCTCTGTAGATTCGGTGGGGTTCTTTGCTCGCTTGAGTCGACTCCCAATATCTTTTGACAGCGCACCCAATTAAGGAAACGGTGACACTTCTGGGCATAAAAAACACTTGTGTGCTTGATCTTCCGTTTGATCTTTTTTGTTGCCATCATCAAACGCTTATAATAATCGATTATTCTTGGTTATTTTTCCGCAACCGCACCTGCAACAATTGCCCCACAACAACATAAAAAGGATATTTTAGTCCGGCGATCCCGAATATCCTCTTCTGGGAATAAAGCATTTTCCCATCGGCAAAGAACCACCGCCTTCCAGAAGTGACGCTAACAATAAGCCTTTCTGTACCAGCTAACTCAGGGTCTATTCCACATCTCTGCACCTGTAACCCTTATTTATTTATTTATTTATTTACTTACTTACTTACCTACTTACTTGCTTAATTACTTACTCAGTTACTTACTTACTTACTTAATTACTTAGTTACTTACTCAGTTACTTACTTAGTTAATTACTTACTTATTACTTGCCTAAATACTTGCGTAGTTACTTAGTTACTTACTTACTTACTTACTTACTTATTGCTTACTTCATTACTTGCTTAATCACTTACTTAATTATGTATTTACTTAGTTCCTTAGTTACTTACTTACTTATTTATTTATCTAATACCCACAGCGCCAGGGACATTACAGGAAGGGGGGGGGGGAAGAACACAACAAAATAACACAGGGTTGCAGTCAGCTGCACACCGGCCTTACAGCATTGCAAGCGCACAAAACATCTGTACAATACAGACATACACCACAAATAAGCACCTATGAAATCATTAGGTTCATAGCACGCGAATAGAAAAACACTCAAAACAACGAAACGCATTACACCAACTTCGAAAAGAACGAATCATTAGGTATAACCGATACAATGTCACAGGGAAAGTTGTTCCAGTCGCGAATAGTCTGGGGGAAAAAAGACGACCGACACGATTGCGTTTTGCAAAAGTATTCCCTAACCTTAAATGAGTGCTAGGTACGTTTTGATGTATAATGGGAAGGCAAGGGATAGTTTTCACGTACTATGTCTGTTTGACAATGATAAATTGCATGAAAAAGTTTTAATCGAAATTTTTTGCGGCGGGTTTCCAACAAATCACAGTTTAGCTGTTCTTTCGCTACGGTCGCACTAAATCCAACACCCGATCTGCCGGAAACAAAGCGCGCAGCTATATTTTGTAACCTTTCCGGTTTTTGTTTATCGCGGACTGTCGGCGGATCCCATACCATGCACGCGTATTCCATGATGGAGCTTAAGTTTGCCTTGTAGAGCAGATCTTTAGATTCTAAGGGGACGTTTTTTGCATTCCTACGAAGGAAACCCAATGCCCTACCCGCCCGAGCTGCCACATAGTCAACCTGGCGCTGCGAGTCAAGGTTGCGCGTAAAATAAACACCTAAGTATTTGTACTTCGTTACTTGACATAACGGTTCATTGTTCATAACACAGATTTCATTTAGGCTCCTTTTTCTTGTAAACCTCATATAAACTGTTTTACGTAAATTCAAAGTCATGTTTATTTTAAACACCACTGACTGATTTTATCAAGATCACATTGAAGGGCATGTAAATCTTTATCCGCTTTGATTTCTCTGTACAGCAGGCAGTCGTCTGCAAAAAGCGTTATTCTATAAATAATTTCGAAGGTGATATCATTTATAAAAATTAAGAATAAGATCGGAGCCAAAACTGAACGCCGTGGCACGCCTGATGTACCGTCCCCCACGTTTGCCCGTACTCCATTTAATACGACAAATTGCCTCCTCGAGTCAAGATACGCTCTTACCCAGTTTACTATCTGCGGATTAATATTATATGTAGTCATTTTGTCAATAAGCAAGCTATGAGACACAGTGTCTAAAGCCTTCTTAGTCTAAGAACACGCAGTCTACAGTTAATTTATTATATCAAGCTTGAGCTATATAGTGAGCGAATTTTGTAAGTTTAGTTACACAGGAGAAACCTTTTCGAAAACCCTGTTGTGCAGGGTTAACAAGGAGTTATCGTTTAGGTGCTCTACAATGTTCTTATATAAGATATGTTCAAGACTTTTAGAGGCAACGCACGTCAAAGATACCGGTCGATAATTCTCAACATTGTCTCGAGGACCCGATTTATGATTGGAACTATACTGTTGAGCTTCCAGACGTCTGGGACTGAGGACTCGGCTAACGATTTCTCAAAGATAATTTTGAAGTATGGGGCAAGTGATCACGCGCAAAGTTTGAGATATCTATTGGATAAGCAATCAGAGCCACCCGTTTTGGAAATATTTAATCCTTCTAATAATTTTTTAATGCAACGCGCGCTGATCTCGATGTCACCCATTTCACTTAGACCGCTACAAAAAGCATGCCTATTTTTACCGCCGGTTGATAACGGGCTACTGAAAACGGAGCTGAAGTACTGATTAAGACACTGTGCCTTTCCTACATCGCCATGCACCCCAATACCAGTTACAGATGAGGACGGAATGGACACAATATCTTTCCCACTTCTTTTTACGTGTTTACAAAAATCCTTTAGGTTTTGCAATAATCGCGATTGCATCGTCCTGAAAAAGGAATCTTTGGCAGAGCGAATGGCCACTTTGGCCTCCTGCGTTATGTTTGCCAATTTTATGCTATTTTCCTTTGTAGGTACCCTTTTAAACGTACTATACGCATTTTGCCTTTTTTGATAGGTTTCGTAATGTTTTTGAGAACCAAGGCTTCCTTCTATTTCGTCTCGGAGTTAGCACCCATGAGGGCATAAACTGCGGACGCAGTTCAAACAGTTTCTTTTTAAGCAATAGCCACATCTCACTTACTCTTTTACATTCTGCTTCGGTGTCACATACTACGAAGTACGCATCTAGTGCTTCACTGATGGCGGCTAGATTCGCTTTTTCGTAATTGTAAATCTGTCTATTAGCAACAGTTGTAGTTTTCACATATTGGATTCTCAATTCGCATAAAACAGCACTGTGATCGCTCAAACCCGGGATAACTAGAGTAGTGTCGACAAGCTACGGTTAGTTTGTCAAGATCAGATCCAAAGTATGGCCTCCACGCGTGGGCGCAAGCACCATTTGACGAAAAGCGAGGATTTCTACTATATTTTTCATTTCCCGATTCAGACTCCCGGTCGAACCACTGAGGTTGGTCTAATCAAAGTGCGGCAAATTAAAGTTTCCGCCTATTATCGTAGTGTCCGTCATCGCAACATCGGTCATGTTGGCAAGACGCGCCAACACTTGTTCAGACGAGTCTGGAGGACGATAAAAACTGCATGCTGTTAGTACCTTTTGATTTACTAGTTTAATCTGGCACCAAACAGCCTCACAGTCGCCCACGTCAGTATTAAGTCTCCAGGACGAAACGCTATTGTGTTCTAAAATGAACACTCCTCCTCCATGGCTCTTTCTATCTTTCCGATAGCATGTAAACCCGTCCGGAAACACTTCAGCACCCGTAATGCTGTCATTAAGGCACGACTGTGTTCCAAGAATAACAGTTCGTTTTACCATTTGCTCAAACGCGTGGAAGTCTTCTACTTTATTTTTAATGCTCCTGCAATTGATAACCAGGAACGATCAATTAACGCGATTGGTTCCACACGGTCATTTTTGCTGTACGACTTGGTTCACATCCTCGTCGTATACGTACTTGGTGTCGTTAAGCCACAGAACGTCGCGTTTTGAAAAATATTTGTCGCCGTCCTTTTTTCGCGATTGTACAAATTTCCAAAGAAATTTGTTTTTTCGTCTCATGCTTTCTAATAGTCTTCAGAGAGACTAATCTTCGCCCCTTTTAGCTTTTTTGCGTTTATTAAAACACGCTGCTTCTCTTTAAATTGTGCAAATTTCGCTATCAAGGGACAATCCTTCCCAACTTGGAACTTTCCTAATCTGTAAGCTTGTTCAAGTATTACGGAATCAATGCCAAGATGGGACATGCAGATATCAGAAACAAGTTTCTCAGACTCGACCGCTTGATTCTTGAGCATGCGCATCATTCACACCCTAAAAGATCACGTTGCAGCGTCTGCTTCGGTTTTCCAGTTCATCAACCGTTGCGCGCAGCGTCCGGAGCATGCGTGTTAGAGTTTCATTATCTTTTTTACATTCAGAAACGGCCTCTTTTACTTGCTCAAGACCGGCAATTTTTTATTCAAGTGACGAGATGCGATTAATAAAATCAGCAATGGCTTGTGTGTGCTGGTCCTGTGTTTGCTTCACGACAGCCAGCTTTTCCATCATCGCACTCTGCCCCTGCAAAAGCTGCTGAAGCATTTCTTCTATTTCAGGGCCTGGGTTCAATTCTACGTCTCCGGACAAGAGCAAGAGCAATAGTTAAAATGAAATCCAGCGAAGGAGACGGAAACGGCAATGATACCGCAAACAGTGCTCGGGCCTCGAATACTTTTTCAGACAGTCAAACAAAGCTGGGGGAGGTACCGGGAAAACAAAGACAGAAAAAGTGCTAGGAAAGTCATAACCACCAACCTGCAAAATCAGTAACAATGGCGTGAGCGACATTGCTTCCGCAACGCTGGTTCCACGCCCCCCTGAGGCACTGGCAGCGCTCAGTTTTTGTAGCTCGTTGACCCGTCCGTAGGTTGCCCAAAGTTCGTAGCCGGTCACAGCACATACACCAAAGTCAGCAGTGTTGCGCGTTGGCCAGCTGTCGTCGTCTCTTTCACTTTGGGTGATAATCCGTTGGCTGTTGAGGCATGCGCAGTCCGAGAGGAACGTCGCTGCATTTTCTTCATAGCAGTGCTGCCGTGGTGCCAAAGTGCCGACGACCTGCAAAAGCAGTAACAATGACGTGAGCGATATTGCTTCCGCAACGCCGGTTCTAATCAAGTGTAGATATTTGGGATGTGTATTGTTCTTTCAGCAAAAAATACGTTATCAAAAAACAGCCGAAGGTTTATTGACCAAGGAAATACTTGAGGCGGTTTTTTTTTCAAAATGAGCCAGATCAGCTAACTGAAACTTAGTCAGATAAAACTGCTGTGACAAAAAAAAATTCAGCAACTGTTTCCTAAAAAGGGGCGGCAAGGAACTAGGTGAAATAACACCCTGCAAAGGTGTAGGCAAATCGTAGTTCGTATAAAAAATTAGTCAAATCCTGCAGTTTCACGCATCAAAATGAGCTACACCTACTTGCCCAAAGGGAATTTGCTTTCGGCTTTACTGTTCAGACTGTTTCGGGGGTGTTTTAAAGCAAAGTTTTTTACCTGTACCCCCCAAGGGTTCTTTCGCGACCGTTTGCGTCAACAGAAAACTCCCGCGAACAAATAAAAAAATTTACTGGAACCGCCAGGAATCGAACCTGAAACTAAAGGAGTAACAAAGCCAGAGGCCACTGTTTTACCGATTTAGCTACGAGCCCACGCGGAGACGGGGAAGACAAGTGCTACACTCACCAAGCACATCGATGGGTTTAAACCCTGCATTCTCGCTCAATGCCACGCGATAGCGATTGATAGCAAGCTCATACCAACACATGGCCTCTCACTTCTACTACGACAATGTGCTGAAGACTGTGGCTTCCAGTGTTCACGTAAAAACTATGAGCTCGTTGTCGTCCGCCCTCACGCCAAACGACACCTCAAGGAACACATTCAATTACCAGCCACTCTTACTTTACAGTCATTAGATTCAGCAATGGATGACTTGCTTATCACTCAGGAGGGTATTGCTGCAGCCATTGATAGACTCCCGACCAACTCTGCACCAGGCCCCGATGAAATATGCACCAAACTACTAAAAATGACTAAAGTGGTCATATCTCCGATCTTAGCTGCTTTATTTCAGCAATCGATAGACACAGGATGCGTACCGTTTGCTTGGAGAATTGCCCGTATTATCCCCATCTTCAAGTGAGGCGACCCATCTGTGCCTCTTAACTACAGACCGATTTCCTTAACCAGCATAGTTTGCAAACTTCTAGAACATATAATATCATCTGCCGTAATGAGCTACCTAACAAAACAGGGCTTCTTTTTTCTAATCAACATGGTTTCTTGAGAGGCCGTTCTTGTGAAACTCAATTATTCGAACTAATGACTGATCTCCACAATGCAGTACATTCGTCCTCACAAATAGATGCTATATTCATAGATTTCGCCAAGGCCTTCGACAAAGTCCCTCACATCCGTCTAATGGAAAAACTTTCTGCTCTTAATATCAACCCTAAGATTAACAGGTGGATTAAGAACTTCCTAACCCATCGGTTTCAGTCAGTAACCATTAATGATCATTCCTCCTCTTTAGCTCAAGTAACTTCCGGTGTTCCACAGGGCTCAGTCTTGGGTCCTATCTTATTTTTAATATATATCAATGACATTAACACTAATATATCTTCTACTATCCGATTATTTGCGGATGACTGCGTCATTTATAAACAAATTAAAAACCCCCAAGATTTCTTATCCTTGCAAGCAGACCTTAATCAACTGACGAAATGGTGTAGGGATTGGCAGATGGAAGTAAATGTGCCCAAAACTAACGCCATAACATTTACCAAAACTAGCGCGTCTGAGCCCCGTCACTATTTTCTCAATAGTATGCCTGTACAAACCGTAACCATGGTTTGTACAGGCATACTAAATACTTGGGGGTCCAGGCATGGTAAAATACAGGCATGGTAAAATACTTGGGGGTCCACATAACGTCTGATCTAACCTGGAATCACCATATCGATACAATAACCAGCAAAGCTTCTAAATCACTCGGATTCATTAGGCGCAATCTGCATTCAGCTAACACATCCACAAAGCTTCTGGCCTACCAAACACTTGTTCGATCAAAGATTGAATATGCAGCGCTAATCTGGAACCCCCATCAGTCGTATCTCGTAAATAAACTTGAGGCACTCCAAAATAAAGCTGCCCCATTCATTCTCAGGAACTACTCACGAACATCAAGTATAACAGAAATAAAACAATCCCTGAACTTACCACCTCTACAACAACGCCGGCTTTATAGTCTTTTATCGGTTTTTCATAGGCTATACCACAGCCAGTCTTCTTTCGCTGCCTCGCACATAAGACCCGCTGGTCGCGTTTTTTCCCCGTTTAGATCATGCATTCAAAGTTCAACCAATATTCGCGCGTACCAACCTATTTTTCTTTTCGCCACTCTTACTTGCTATTCGGCACTGGAATCAGCTTCCAGGTAACATCGTCACCCTCAGTGATCACGATTCATTTATCAAAGAGTTGCAGTTATTCCTCAATGTATAAATCATTTTTCAGTGTTTGTGTCATTTTTGAACCTCTTAGATTGGTTCAATGTTCGATGTTTGTGTATTTTGAACCTGGGTCATTTTTAACCCTCGAATTTTAGGGATTGGATAACTGTTGTGCGCCTTTTGTGTACCCTTTTTTTGAAACATGCATTTCGACATGAATGTATTTGTATTCGCATTTTTTTGTGGTGTTGCTGTTTTTAATGTTGCAATGTGTTCTTTTTTTCATTGCGACCCCTATGTAACGCCCGTAAGGGCCTTTAGGGTAAATGAATAAATAAATAAATATTTCTTGATGGCCAGGTCATCACTACAAGCCCCAGCATCAAGATGCTGGGCCTACATCATCGCGCCAACACCAAGGGTGACGTATCCTTGCAGCGCCTCAAACACAGCATCAATAAAATTCTGCACATGTTCAGGCGAGTTGCCACCAAGAAGCGAGGCCTCAAGGAATCCGATACCTTCGATTAATTCAAGCTTTTGTCCTCTAGAGAATCACTTACGTCAACCTCCTGTATTCTCGGCAAGGTGGACATAAATATAATTTATATAATGATTAGAAAGGCGGTTGAGCAAGCAGTTGGTCTTGCCATGAATGCGTCCGCAGAGAGGCACGGTGGAAGAGCTGATAGAGGGTCATCTTTCTATCCAGAAGCTCCGAATGAGCAGAACTGTGGAAGGTCGCCGCGTACTTCACCAGATTGGGTAGGCAGCACAGAATGTCACTTCGCTTGATGCACTCTCGGACGTTTGGCGACAAGGACTAAGTATGCTCCCTTTGCTTAGAAATATTAACCCCGCACACGACGAGGGTCGCCGACAAGCACGGGTTCAAGCGCTCAACACCACCCTCAGTGGCGATCATGCAGTTATATACACAGACGCCTCCCCACATGGAGGGTAGCAGTACGCCATCATCGTGGCTGCATCCAGAACGAACCTCCTTGCCTGTGCCTGACTCAAGACCGAAGAAATGCACCAGCAGACGAGACAGCCATCGCCCTTGGTGTCACTCAACCAGGGGTTCGTAAGGTAGTCACCGATTCCCAACAAACCTGCCGGAATTACCAGTCGGTTTTGGTGTCCCGACCTGCACTGCGTGTGCTAAAAAACCACTCCTCAAACCGTTCCATTCAGATCATCTGGACACCCTCTCACGCTTCCATGGAGGGCAACAAATACGCCTACCAAGCCTACACTTTTACCCCCCTTGCTATGGAGCTGCACGAGGACAGTCACCCGCTTGTCTCGTTCAGAGACATAACCCAGCATTATCGCCTTATGAGACAGACCGTACCTTCGCCTTACCCTGACCTTTCCAGAGAACAACAAACTACCCTACGGCTCATACAATCCGGGCTCCTTCCCACAGCCTACACGTCTTCACTTAATGTATCCGAATCGCTACGACGCTGAATGTAAATTTTGCTCAGAAAGGAACACTCCGCCCCGTAATCGGGGTGTGCGACTTTAGCCCTGAGCACACTCCTCTCTTTCCGCCAACTACCGAACAAGAGCAATGGGAGATGCTGCTGTCCAGCCCCTCTCTGCCTACCCAGCTTCAGCTCGTGCACAAAGCACAGGTGGCGCGGACTGAATATGGGCTACAGTGAAGAAGGAACCACTCCCCTGAGCCGCACTCTGGGCCGTACAGAAATCTGAATAGAGATATTTCCTCCTCCAGCTCCTCCTCCAGCTCCTCCTCCTGCTCATTCCCCGTCTCGGCCGCCGATCTCGTCGCGTTCGTCCGCGACGCCAGAGACGGAGAAGTGAGATTGTCTAACACCGGGTTTGAGCTCTAATTTTATAAAAAAATACTTTCCAGTCATGGGCTACGCCAATACAACTCAACCAACCACCGTTCATGCATCATGCATTAATTTAACCTTACCAAGAATATCTCTTTGAAGTAATAGAAGGTGTGGTTAAGTGCATTTCACGTTTCTCTGGTTTCACTATTCGTAGAGCGACGTTAGTGAATTTAAGCGACGTCGCACGGGTAATCGTTGTGGGTGCCGTTTACAGCTTTGCTTTCCAACCAGATTCGCAGGTTGGATTGGCGGTAATTTTTTTATATGCAAAGCATTTCTTAGTCGACCCTCCGTCTTCGGTCGACGTCCGGCGTCTGCACCTTTCTCCTCTCCACACCACCTGTGATAACACCACTCCCTCCCCTCTCCTCTCCCCACCACCTGTGCGCTAGCGCGCGCTGCTCCTCCTCTCCACACGACCTGTGAGCTACGCGCGCTGCTCCTCCTGTCCCCTCTCCCCACCAGCTGTCCAATCACGCGCATGCGCGCTGCTCCTCCCCTCCACTCCCTCTGCTCTGAAAAGAAACCCGGTCCGCGCTCCGCTCAGTTGCTTCTTCGGTACTGCGCCATCCGATGACTGGAATTGAACGCCAACGATTCCTTCTGCGAATTGGTTGGCACACCTTCAACTAGCGCCAACCAGCACACTGTCAGAACCGCGAGCACTTCCGAAGACAAGGCTGCACAGAGGAGAGCTCGCGACGCCGAACGTAAACGGCAGCGTCGAGCAGCGGATTCCTCGCTTCGAGAACGAGAAGCCGCCTTGAAACGCCAGCGGCGAGTAGCTGATCCAGATGGCGTTCGGCAACGTGACAATGCTTCGAAACGCCAGCGTCGAACAGCGGATTCCTCGCTTCGAGAACGAGAAGCCGCACAACGTTCCCCAATACACGATAAATAAAGAAGACATTTAATGCGCTTCTACACGTGTCTTCACTCTAACAACCAATTAACACGCTACTACTCCACGGCTTGCATCCCCTCAGGGTTCCCACGTGGGAGGATAGAGTAATTTTAAATGCAGAGCATTTCTTTAACTCACGATGTCACCCGTTCTAGGCGTCCGTAGTAGTCCGCATCGCTCGCCTCGACATGCCCGGCTCAGACGTTTCGCTATCGGCGCGATCAACATTCCATAGCACGCCCAGGCACGTTTCAAGGACACTCTCTCCCCTCTCACGCACTCAACGTGCGCCGAGGCTGCCAATTTTACTGCTGACGAGCGCTCTCTCGTCAGCAGTTGCCACAAGTGCAACAACATTAACGTAACGCAAACTACTTAACGTCGTGCGCCCCCGGAAATGCTATGCATTTGTTCGTGCCCCTCGCGAGGGGGATGTTTCACTGCGTCGCATGGAGGAATGCGTCGCCATGCGAACAGTTTACCACGCTTTAGTTTCAGTCCCGTATCTCCCCGCCGCGGCCGTGGAGAGAAGGCGGCCGGCCGCGACTCTCGCCACCGCGGCGCTGCGGTTGCGAGTTGCGCTAGGAAAGCGAGCGTCGTCCGCTAGCGGGGAGCGGAACGCGTTCCGCTCGGCATATCCGGTCTTCGCCACTACTGGCTGCGCACTGCAAAAGAATTTTTGTCCCGTGACTGCAGCGATCCTAACTTTAGAGTTGACTAGAAGTAAAATCAGCAAAATTTTTAGAAGCTTTTTTTTTTGCTTTGAGGAGCTGGCTTATAATGAATTCAGACGGCAATTATGAGATCGTGGAAAGATTTGTGCCCTGATGTCAACGACGAATTGTACGGAAGAAGGGAACAAAATGAAGCTAACAGATATCATATATCTGTCCCGTCCCTACGTAATACCTCTGGTTTTATTTATTTTGTTACTTTCACAGTTCTCACTTCAGTACTTAACTAAATATCCGCCGCTCACAACCCCTGGCAAATCCTCCTCCCCCCCTTCTGAGAGTATGAACCGCTTTATTAGGGTGGAGAAGATGGCTTTTTGTATGGCATTTTGAAAATTTATGTCAGGGCAATGAAGTGATTGTTTACTTTGTCAGTGCCTACAGGCGTTCCCGAGAAAATTATCCTAGGGAAGAATTTGAAAAGACTTGCTAATAGTGCCAAGAGGACTGACCTGCTCTCCATGTATAGTTCCGCTGTTCTTGAAGCTATTTTGCTTGTTTAATGTCTTTTCCGCCAACACTCAATCGCACCCTTCCTGAAAGTCAAATAACCTGAAGTTTTCATACTAGCGCCACATCAACTTGAGTGTTTCAATTAAAGATGAGCCAAATCCAAACTTATCACTCCAATATTGCTCAAATTCACCGCATAATGTTTCATTACTTGTGGCCATATACTTCCCGCAGCTGGCATGTATGATATATTATACAATGGCTTTGACAGAGATGCAGTTACGTCCGGTAACAAACTTCCGCTTTTATCTCGAATTCACGTTAGGTGGATCAGGTTCATTTGAAAAAAAAAACGCCTAATTTGTATGGGAGTTTACTTTTCTATGTTGCATGGAACGTGTGAGGTACGAACAACGTTAGCGGCACACAACATCGTGCAAAAAAGGTACCATTCCTATCTAATGAAAGTTGAGAGAAGCGTTAAACCTACAAATGCGTTCAATCTTCGCTCAAAGTGCATCGACTGGATCATCAAAGTTTCAAAGAACTAAATGCGAAACAAAGAACGAACCCATGACGCGATTTTTCGCTCAGTATGTAAACGCAGCTGCGAATGATCTAAACATATACCAATCATAGTTTATGAAATACAGATATGCTATTGCACTCCTTTTTTATGATGGACGCGTGCATCGTCTTATCTAGAACCGTTCGTTATTCTCAATATTAAACTAACCTTTTCGAAAGATTGAATGTTTGGTTTCATACACGCGCGGTGTTTCCAGAGATCTTATCAGCGCTTTTGAGCCGGCCAACCGTTTTATGGGGAAATGCATTAGTCTTAACAGCAGAGCTGCTAAAGCTCGTGATTGTGCCGTCCATACGCAGAAAAATATCAAAATGGCCAGCGCACGTACCCACGTGAGGGATTCGCACACGAATCTGGCGTAAGGAGAACTAATGCGCCCAGTACACAACACTGTCTACTAGAAACTTGAGCGTTTCCATAAAAAAACTGGTTTATTCCTCTGTCATAATAATCAGTAAATTATGAAAGTGAAATGTGCAACAAAATGTGCAGCTGAGCATGATTTGCGGGTCGGCGGCTGTCTTGTGCGTGTGCTTGGCGAGCGAAGTCCTGCTTGCGGGTCAATTCGGCAAAGGTGTACTGAAGTCATTTCCGTGACGGATATGACGTCAGTGAAATGTTAGGGCATCGCGGCATAAAACACTGTCGTGTTAAAATATAAAACACGAAAGCGAACAACCGTGAATATATGGTACTCTTTAGTACTAAAGGTTGCTTCCCCACAAGAACAACGCGTGTGCAGGGGTGCAGCCTTTACAGGCCGTTTGCTTCGTTGTACTGGCGTCACTTCCGTGACGAATATGACGACTGCCAAATCTTCGTGTATCCGGGAAGAAAACACTTTCCTGTTAAAAAAGAGCACATAATCACAAGAGAGAACGGGTAAAAAATTGGCTCCAATCCATGATGGGAAGGTGGTTAGACTCCGAAGTAATAAACGACACCCACAATGATTACCCATGCGGCGTCGCTTGAATTCGCACAAGTGGCATCCTCTCACTGCTTCCACGCAGCATGCTCTTCGCCTCCCAGACTCACTCTTCTCTTGATGAATTGAACGAAGGTGTATGAGTGCAATTCGAATTTCCCGCCTTCGCAGTGCCGACACCCGACATGCCCCCTGCCTGAAAAGCGCGAGCGGGAGCTCTATTCTTTTAAATACGATAGTCTTTCTTGGGCTACTTAAATTTTGGTCTGTCTGTATGTCTGTCTGTCTCTCCGTCTGTCTGTCTGTCTGTGACTCGATTCAGCCACCCGGCCAAAGTAAAACAATGCCTGCGCAATAGTCTTATATAGTCACAGCAAAATCTACCCGTCTAAGTCCGGTGTAATGTTCATACTTGTCAACATTGTTGAAGAAGAACAAGACATTACGCAAATATAAGACAAGAAATTAATAAACAAGTGATATTTGCAGTGTTCCTTTATAAAAAATTGGCTGCGTATCTGCTCCTTTCGTTGCAAATGTCGTCAAAAGACGATAGTCTCTATCGGCTTTTGCCAAGTAAATGCCTCTCTTTGCTTCCCCGCTCACTTCTCATGTTGTTCCTGTTGCGTCGCGCTCCTGCAAAGGTAAAGACGCCAAAGATTTGCTTAAATCCTTTTAAATTTCCCGCGTTCCACTGCTCCAAACCGGGTGTCTCGATGCCAACGCCGCCGTACGGCGAAGACGCGTGTGAATCGAGGCGCCCTACTTCAACGTTTATAGAACCGCGTTTCCCTAGTCCACGTGCGTTCCAAGCAGAACGTGGAACCTATCTAGTGGAATCTTTCGTAACTTTTGCCACTTCATTTCTTCAAATGCCGCCAGAAGCTATATGGCGCGGGCGACAGCAAGCGACGGCGGAGTGATATTTTTTTTCTTCAGTTGATTAAGTATTTAATCTCGCCAAAATCAAATATGTACGATTTTTTATAAAGGAAGGCTGCAAATATCACTTCTGTATTAATTTGTTGTCTTATATATGCGTAATGTCTTGTTGTTCTTCAACAATATTGAGAAGTATGAACATTACACCGGACTTAGACGGGCACATTTAGCTGTGACTATATAAGACTATTGCGCAGGCATTGTTTTACTTTGGCCGGGTGGCTGAATCGAGTCACAGACAGATAGACGGACAGACAGACAGACATACAGACAGACCAAAATTTCTGGGTTTAAGTAGCCCAAGAAAGACTATCATCTTTAAAAAATCATACATGCTTGACTTTCGCGAAATTAAATACTCCATCAATTGCAGAAAAAAATTTCCCTCCGCCATCGCCTGCGGTCGCCCGCGCCACTATAGCTTCTGGCGCCATTTTAATAAATCAACCGGCAGCAGTTACGAAAGGTTCCACTACATAGGTTCCACGTTCTGCTTGCAACGCACGTGGAGTAGGGAAACGCGGTTCTATAAACAATGAAGTAGGCCGCCTCGACTCACGCGTGTCTTCGCCGTACGGCAGCGTTGACATCGAGACACCCGGTTTTGAACAGTGGAACGCGGGAAATTTAAGATGATTTAAGCAAACCTGTGGCGTCTTTACCTTGGGCGGAGTGCGACGCAAGAGGAACAACATGAGAGGTGAGCGGGAAAGCGAAGGGAGGCCGTTACTTAGCAAAAGTCGATAAAGGCTATCGTCTTTTGACGACATTTGCAACGAAGGGAGCAGATACGCGGCCAATTTTTTTGTTTGCTTCCTTGTCGCACGTGCCGGAGAATTACTGCGCAGTTTGGAACGCGCCGTTTCTGGCGGCCACTTTTAGCGTCTTGCAAGGAGGAGGAGAAGGGCTACACGCGCGTCTTTGGTGTCAACAATCTCACGGGTTCCCCCTTCGTCTTGCTCAATGCGTCGCCGCCGAAGAGCGTCCTTCCCCCTCTCCAAATGCTGATTCCAAACCACCGTCTACCTCCTCCTTCTCCACATGAGGGCGTAGCTTAATCGGAAAGGCGGCCTGCTGGGGCTCACTTAAAGCGGTGCACCAAGCCGCACAACGGACTCGAATGGTAGGGAGGGTGACTGAGTATCATACGTAAGCGGTAGGTTGGCTGTCTGTACATATCTTTCTTTTGAATGTCCGCGAAATAAAGCATTTATCCTTGCTCCCGTCTCATCGAGATACGGCCCCGAAAAACAGTGCTGGGGGAGGGTAATTCAGGTGTTTCGAATCAAAGCACCGTAAGCACTTTTGGCATCGGAATCGTGAAAAAAGGGGTGTTTAGGATCGAGTAAATACAGTACTTTACTTTGCGTTTGATTTGGTCTTCCGCTGACGAGCGCCGTATATATACACATGGTAAATGGTACTGAGTGACTTATATGTCTCTCACCGTGTTTAGCTTAGTCAGAAGAACGCAGCTTTGCTTTGACATCAGACTTGCACAGTGGTGCAAGCCGGCTTTGGTTCGATTTACAGAATGTCATCAGTCCCAGGTTGCACGAGCTGGGGAGCCGGGGTGAGGGATAAGCCGCAAGGGAATGGAAGCAACAGTGAGTAATGATGGTTAACGAAATGATCTCAGGGAAAGAGAGCGTCGAGCACCGCGAAAAGAAAACAGTCCGACGAAGCGAGGTTACGCCGCTGCCGCATGTACAATACGAGCCGCCTTCACAGGTTAATGCACTGACGGCGAGAACAGGATGCTTCTGGCGATGGCTAGCGAGCATAACAAGCCTTGGAGGGTTCTGCCTAGACGTCTGGTCATGTGGTGACGGGCGCGGCCGCAAAATTCAGTGGCGGCCGCAAAATTCAGTGGAATGTTTAACAGCAGATCAGGACGAGCCTTCCGGGGTGAGCGGGCCAAAAAGAGCTCGGCAGGATGCTGTCCAGGGCGCTGGTAGTGGTGACAGTGCGGATCAAGATCAATAAAACGTTCAAACGCTGACTAACAAAAGGTTCCACTATTGTTTCACTTTCACGATATTTAGTTCCAAGGTGTGTGAAAGCCAGGAACTGCCGGTGCGATGCATAACTACAATTACACGTAATTCTCCACCGCGCAACACCTGTAAACAGACCAAAAGGTGCAAACTACACTTATTTACGGAAATATTGCGCAGCATTAAGTTAAAAGAAGCGTTTCCAGTAGAAAAAGCTCCGGTTTCGGCAAACAATTTTGACGTTTTCGGGGCTAGTACTCGGCATTCGCGAAACACCAAGATTCTACCCCCAGATTGGGAATCCAAACAGCGAAGGTCTTTTAGCAGTTGGTAAAAATAAGAGAAAAATTATTCCAAGTTAATCAATGGATGGCACTGGGTTCGCGCAGCAAGTGCCGGGCTGGATTTTTGGAAAACTAGAACTTTCTCCAGTTTTTTCTGATTTATCAAAAATTGGGTAGAGCATAGCAATTTCGGTGTTGTAATAATTATATAGTCTTTAGCTAGATCTTCAAATAAAGAAAGGGGCCAGATATGGTAGTATCCTTGGCAAAGCGGCGTGTAGAGCGGCCGATGAAGTTGGTTACATCTTGGTGCCTGATAGAAGGGCGTCTCTCAAAAAGTGCTCGTAGGGCGAACAATAATAGCATTATGTAAGATTGAACTTATCGCGGCTGCAACTAAGCAGCACATCATTTTTAAAGCAAAGCTTTTTACCTCTACCCCCAAGGGTTCTTTCGCGACCGTTGGTGTCACCAGAAAACTCCAGCGAACAAATAAAAGAATTTACTGGCACCGCCGGGAATCGAACCTGGAACTAACAGACTAACAAAGCGAGAGCCTGTTGTCTTACCGATTTAGCTACGAGCCCACGCAAGGACGGGGAAGACAGGTGGTGTACTCACCAAGCACATCTACGGGTTTACCCCCTGCGTTCTCGATTGATTTGATTGATTGATTGATTGATTGATTGATTGATTGGGGGGTTTAACGCGCCGACGCAACGCAGGCGATGAGGCGCGCCGTAGTGGAGGCCTCCGGATTAATTTTGACCACCTGGGAATCTTTAACGTGCGCCGAAATCTCGTACACACGGGCGTTTTTGCTTTTCGCCTCCATCAGAACAGCGGCTGCCGCAGCCGGGAATCGAACCCGCGACCTCGTGCTCAGCAGCGCAACGCCTTAGCCACTGAGCCACCGATGCGGGCACCCCCCCCCCCCCCTGCGTTCTTGCTGAACGCCACGTGAAAACGTCACGCGACCACTCACGCCCGTCTAGCGGCCCTGTGCGCATCTTGCTCATGGCATCTCACTTCTAGTACGCCAATGTGCTAAAGCCTGTGGCCTCCAGTGTTCACGTAAAAAATCGCAGCTCCTTGTCGTCCGCCCTCACGCCAAATCAAGGAATCCATTCAAATACTCCTTGATGGCAAGGCCATCACTCCAAGCCACAGCATCAAGATCCTGGGCCTACATCTCGAGGCTAACACCAACAGTGACGTCTCCTTGCAGCGCCTCAAAAACAGCAATAATCAAATCATACACATGATAAGGCGAGTTGTCACCAAGAATCGAGGCCTAAAGGAATCTGGTACCTTTCGATTAATTGAAGCTTTTGTCCTCTCGAGAGTCACTTACGTCAACCCCCTGTCTTCTTCTCGACAAGGAAGGACATAGAGATGCTTTATATAATGATGTAAAGGCAGTCGAGCAGGCCATTGGTCTTCTCATGAGTACATCCACGCAGAGGCTGCTTAGCACGGGGCTCCACAACACGGTGGAAGAGCTGATAGAAGGCCATCTTTCTAACCAGAAGGTCCGATTCAGAACTGCGGTGGGAAACCGCATGCTTCACCAGATTGGCTGGGCAGCCCAGAATGTCACTCCGATTGACATACTCCCAGACTCTTGGCGAACTAAAACTAAAGATGCTCCCTGTGCTTAGAAATATGACCCCTCACATGACGAGGGTCACCGAAAAACACGCGCTCAAGCGCTAAACACCACCCTCGGTGGGGAACATGCAGTTATCTACACAGACGCCTCCAAACATCGAGGGCAGCAATACGCTATCATCGTGGCTACCTCCAGAACCAACCTTCTTGCGTTTACCTCGCTTAGGACCCAGGAAATGACGGCAGCAGAAGAGGCAGCCATTACCTTGGCTCTCACTCAACTAGGGGTTCGGAGGGTAGTCACCGATTTCCAGCAAGCCTAGTGGAATTACCAGTCGGGTTGGGTGTCCCGACCTGCTCTGCGCGCGCTAAAAAACTACTCCCCAATCGGTTCCATTCAGCTCATCTGGACATCCCCTCACGCTTAAATGAAGGGCAACAAATACACCCACCCAACAAGCCTGCGCTTTTACCTACCGTGCTATGGAGCTGCACGAGGACAGTCACCCGCTTGTCACGTTCAGGGAGATAACCCAGCATTATCGCCTTTTGAGACAGACCCACCTTCGCCTTACCCTTAACTATCCAGAGAACAACAAACTACCCTACAGCTCATACAATCCGGGCTCCTTCCCACAGCCTACGCGTATTTAATGCATCCGAATCGCTATCACGCTGAATATAAATTTTGCTCAGAAATAGAAACACTCCGCCCCGTAATCGGGGTGTGCGACTTTAGCCCTGAGCACCCTCCTCTCTTTCTGTCGACTACCCAACAAGAGCAATGGGAGATGCTGCTGTCCAGGCCCTCTCTACCTACCCATCTTTAGCGGGTGGACAGAACACAGGCCGCGCGGACTGCACATGGGCCCCACAGAAGAAGGAATCACTCCCCAGGGCTGTACTCTGGGCCGTTCAGAAATCTGAACAGAAGTATTTCTTCCTTCAGCTCCTCCTTCTTCTCTACCGCAAATGTCGTCACCTTAGTCCGCGGCGCAGAGGCGGAGAAGTCAGATCGTCTAACACCGGGTCACCGGGTTGGAGCTTAGTTTAATTTTATAAAAAAAAGTTTCCACTCTTGTGCTACACCAATACAACTCAACCAAACACCGTTCATGCATTGATTTCAACTTACCAAGAATGTCTCTTTGAAGTAATAAATGGTGTGGTTAAGTGATTTCACGTCTCTCTGGTTTTACTATTTGTAGAGCGGTGTAAGTGAATTTAAGTGACGTCGCATGGGTAATAGTTATGGGTGCCGTTTACAGCTTTGCTTTCTAACCACATTCACGGGGTGGATTGGCACTAATTTTTTTTCAGGTGCTAATCTGAGACTTCCAGCCTCAAGTTGTGCACATGCGTATGAAGTAGAGCACACCACTTCCATGCCGAAAATCATACACTGGGCAACTACCATGAACTGCAATCACTGCTTTGCGGTATCTGGGCTTCAAACTTGCGTCATGCGCACCAAGAAAACCTGTGTTTCATTGTGCATCTTCGGGTTTCCAAAATAAATAGATAGCAGAAAACGAGCCCGCTGAATATCTTAAGCTTTTTAAAATGAAACGCAAGAAAACAATGAAGAGGACTACAAGTCACGCGCGTCGCTATGCGGTCATTCTTATTTTCTTGTTTCTGCGCAGAAGTTATCATCCCTTTCAGCCGCTACGGTATGATTTCTAAAGTTTTGGCGCATGCTGAACAAATCGCCACATTAACAGCGCCACCAGCCCGCATGAACAGGGTGTTTGCGGAACAGGTCCTCGCCCAGCCGCAGCGGAAGGGGACAGTCGATTTACAGCCACCGCCTTCATCTTTCAGGTTAGTGCTACGGGCATTGTGATGAACGGGAGGGTTGTTGTACGGGCGGGGTTGTGTAAAAACAACTTCTGCAGCGGAAAATGGGTTGTTAAGCCAGACGTACAAAGCATGGAGTTAGGTGCATGTACGGAATATCACCCCGCATTTAATAAAAAAGAAGTTTGGATGCAGGCATGAAATATTTCATCCTAAGATCATTAACCATGTAATATAAACAAATTATTGGTAGTGCGTCACTAGTAATTATGCTTCCAAAGTCTTATAAAGAAGAACCAGGCTGTACAAAATGCACTACCTCAGTATAACAACAAACTACATGAAGATATAAACAGTGGTGTAGAGCGCCTACTGCGTACGGTTAGACTATGGTGCAATTTCCCGAGGTTGAAAGAAATCGTAAAATAGTGTTTCTTTTAAAACCGACAGCTTCACACATCAAGGAAGTAAAATTTGCGCTTCTTCCTCGCCTGTTCCTACTCCCATAGCTGACACTACTTATGTAGCATTCGCTGTATTTAAGCTACTCAGGGTTAATTTTTTCGGAGTGTTAATGTATGTAACCCGCATTATGAGTTGGTTCTTCTGGACTACAACACCGAAATGTAAAGTTATTACCTTTCTGCACATAATCATTTGGTCATTACTGTCTCAGAACCCTCAGTGTCGCGCGTGTTGAAGAATAAAAGGAAAGGACGCATACCGCAGTGTTTGGTAATTTAAAAGGTTAACGTTCCTGCTCTGCCCCCCAAAGTAGCTTCGGTCACAGTCGGTGTCGTTGCCTTTATTCTTCAAAGCGCATCCAGGCCATATTGACTGCCGTCATTCCCTTGATTTTACGGGCGTCCTGTAATGTCGCAAAATCTACCATAATGTCACATCACACAAAGTACCAAAAATCACACAAATGACATCAATACCTTTCCTCAGAGTTTCTAACCTGGCAAGTAGCAAAAAGACTAAAATTTAAGTTGTTCTGTTTAGCACAGGCCCAAGATAGTCAACGTTTCCACTTTAAAGCATTTTGCATGGCGCATAAGCATCTGTCAACAATGAAAGCATCTGCTACTTTACAAATACGGTCCAGCAATGGCTGACATTCCTAACGACAGTGACAAGATCATGTCTATAGAAGACAGTCATTACACATTAACGAACTGGCGCCACTGCCTAGATCAAAATGGGAAACACCCACTTTTCACGAGGTCGAAATCAGAGGAAGTAAGCCTTAAAACACCTGACAAATTTAAGGAAATGCTCAGAGTGGAATTGCGTCAGTATTTCTTTTATTCGAAAGTTTGAATTCTTGGTGTCTAATGGATGTTCGGTCGTGATTACGCCCTTTTCTTTGGTGACAATGCGTGAGTGGCGGCGCCTGCAGCCGAGCGCTGCAAGAGCGATGGCGCTGGGGCTGACGACAAGCGATGAGCGCGGGCCACGCGCCGCCGGTGCGCAAGCAGCCACGAACCCACGAGCGTGGAATTAAACGGGGCCCCAGTTTTTGGGTGCATGGCATAGCGTTCTGACGTGTCTCGGCTCTCTCTCTGTCGCGTTCGCGACATTGGTGATCCGGACGCTGCAGCGGAGTCAAGGAGCCAGAATGGACCCTCCTCGCGACACCGGCGGTAATTCTGTGTCCTCCGCTGCCTCTTCACATGGCATCTCCGCCCTCGCCTGCCGTTTGCCCCCTTCAGCGCTCAGCACCCCGACGTGTGGTTCCTTAAAGCCGAGGCAAGTTTCCGATTGACCCGCATCACGTCGTAAGAGACCCGGTTCAACCATCTCCAACAGTCACTACAAATTGGGATCGCGGTCGAGGTTCTCTCCAAAAAGCCTACCACCAAATCCCTGTAGCCCCGGATGACGTCAAGAAAACTGCCATCATTACACCGTTTGGCCTCTTCGAATTCACCGGATGCCTTTCGGGTTGCGCAACGCAGCGACTTTTCAACGCTTCATAGATGTCGTCCTCCGTGGTCTACCTTTTATTTTCGCCTACATAGATGACGTTCTTGTCGCCAGTTCATCGCTATCTGAGCACCTGCACCATCTGCGGATAGTTTTCGAACGCCTAGCAGAGCATGGCCTCATCCTTAATAGCGAAAAGTGTGCGTTCGGGTTGCCGTCGTTGGAGTTTCTGGTCATCTCGTTGACCGCTATGAAATTCGCCCTCTACCAGACAAAAGTAAAGGTTATAATCAGCTTTTTCTCGGCCCGTGTCCTTACGCCAACTGCGTCGTTTCCTAGGACTTGTAAATTACTACGCACGGTTCACCCCAAGCTGTGGCGGCCTTTGTGCAACCTCTCGAAATTTCCCTTCAAGCTTTCAAGTCTCCCGAGTGCAGGCCTCAATGATCTGTAACTGCTTATCACGCATTCACTACCATCAAGGACGCGTGGCCTCTTCTACTCTCCTTGTGCACCCGCGCCACAACGCTCCCACGAGCCTGATGGTAGACGCTTCCCACTGTGCGGTTGGAGGTGTACTTCAGCAACACATCCGCGGCACGTGGCACCCGCTCGGTTTTTTTTCAAAAAAGCTTTCTCCAACTGAGAAACGCTACAGCATGCACTTTCAGGCGGGAGCTCCTGGTGGCATACCTCACTGTTAAGCATTTCTGTGTTTTCCTTGAGGGCCACAGGTTCGTTATCTTCACCGATCACAAGCCTCTTACGAACGCCTTCAAGTCATCGAAGACTACATATTCTCCCTGAGAGACGCGACATTTGGGGTATCTTGCAGAGTTCACGACGGACATTCACATGTCAAGGGAGTTAACCACATTCCAGCCGACGCCCTTAGCCGTATTTCCGCCATACAACGCTCCGGTTTCAGTACTCAGGAGTTGGCTCAAGCCCAACGAGATGACGAGGAGCTCCGTACTCTGCGTTCTTCAAACAGTTCCTCTCTGCAAATCCAGGACATTATCTGCCCTGATTCGGGAATCAACATCGTTTGCGACATTGACCCGGTTTCAGGCCGCAGACGACCGTACCTTCCTGCTTCTCTCAGGAGCATTGCTTTCAACTCTATTCACCGTCTCTCTCATCCTGGAGTTCGTGCCTCACGGCGTTTGGTGCCGATAAATACGTCTGGCCTGGCATGAATACTGACGTACGCGCTGGGCTCGTTCCTGACTCGCCTGCCAGCAATGCAATGTCTCTCGGCATACCACATCGCCTCTGGCCACTTTCCCTTGCCGGACTCTAGGTTCTCCACAATTCACGTCGACCTTGTTGGCCCGCTACCACCATCTAATGGCTACCGTTACATCTTGACAGTGATCGACCGTTTTACTCGCTGGCTAGAGGTTGTTCCAATCGACGATATTCCCACTGAGACTGCTGCTTCCACGTTAATGTCCACGTGATCGCCCGTTTTGGCGTGCCTTCGGGGATCACCACGGACCGTAGCCGCCAGTTTGAGTCCACACGCCCTTCACCGTTTGACGTGCCTACTCGGTGGTAACTCACCTAAAAACAACGGCCTTACCATCCTCACGCCAACGGCATGGTCGAGAGGTTTCATCTTCAGCTAAGGGCTTCACTGATGGCTCACGAATCACCTGAACTGTGGACAGCTCACCTTCCTTTCGTACTGCTAGGATTACGCACTGTCATCAAAGATCTTGGTTGTGCCGCCTCTCAAATGGCCTATGGCACGTCTTTGCTCTTACCGGCAGACATCTTGGTTCCTCCGCAGCCGCAAGATCACCTTTCTCCTCCTGGCCCGCCCTACAGGTAAGCGATTTATAAACCCGGTTCTTCAGCTATATCCGTCCCCAACCACCATTGGTCGTGTTCACTCAGCACCACTTTATACATCCAAACCTATCGGACAGCCAATACGTTTTCATCCGTGTAGACAGTGCCCGCCGGTCACTTCAACCACCCTACACCGGCCCGCATCTCGTCATTTCACGCTCTGACAAGACGTTACAGTGCGCGTCATCGGCCGCGACACCGTCGTTTACATCGATCGCCTCAAAACCGGATTCACCGAAGCTGGGCACCCTGCCTGCGTTCCACTCCAACATCCACCATTCCACCCTAAACACCACCACTCTCTCCCTTCCATTCGCACCACCACCGGTGAACCTTGAAACCCAAAGACTGTGCGCTTTGCTGTGCCGCTTTCAACAAGGACTCCTCCACCAGACTCCGTCTCAAGGGGGAGGGAGCTATGTGGCCGCACCGCAGCCGGGAGCTCTGCAAGGAGCGATAGCGCTGGGGCTGAGCGACAAGCGATGAGTGGGCCACGCGCCGCCGGTGCGCAAGCAGCCACGACCGCCACGAGCATGGAATTACACGGGGACCCAGTTTTTGGGTGCACGGCATAACGTTCTGACGTGTCTCGGCACGTCTCTCTGTCGCGTCCCCCACATCTTGGACACGGGAGGGATGTATACCTAGCGCCTAATCTCAGCGTCGTAATGTCTGAGGTAGCCTGGGCAAGTGCGGCATCAGCTGCAGCGAGCGTTCGCCTCTTTCTTCGCACGACGGCAGTTTTATGTTACCTAGGATCTTCCACTAACGCTTACTGTCGGAAGCAATAGTCTACACTTCACGCGAGCGTCGACCAGAATAGAACCGCTAAATATGCTACGGTTGAGACTAATGACACTCACGCACGGCGGCAGACATTTGGTGCCTGACGCCGGGTGGCCAACTTCATGCGCCCTATTGCGGCTGACATTGACGAGCGGAATTGGTCCGGGCGCAGGTTGGCAACCATGACAGCTGTGTTTACTGTTCGAAGATATAAGAGACAGCGCGCCGGTGCGATAGGGTCAGGCTCGTTTACGCTGGTGTAGCTTATTTAGTGGCTGTAGGTTACGCCGGAGCCACTAATTAAGCTACGCTTTTTAGGTGGCTGTAGGTTACGCTAGGCCACTGTAGTTCTTTCCCAGGGGGAAGCGATGCAGCTGTTTTCGAACCCCCCCCTCCCCCCCCCCCTCCCCCCCCCCGCCTTCGTTGAAACAGGCAATGAGAGCCGCACGGCATCGATACTCCGTGGAGACTTAAAAATCCCTCTCAACGCGTC
The DNA here is from genome assembly GCA_013339765.2 of Haemaphysalis longicornis. Classification (NCBI taxonomy): domain Eukaryota; kingdom Metazoa; phylum Arthropoda; class Arachnida; order Ixodida; family Ixodidae; genus Haemaphysalis; species Haemaphysalis longicornis. The sequence continues at coordinate 22,293,560 of CM023452.1, forward strand.
ATACAGCCGCACTGCGCTCCGAAAATCACGACTTATCGAAGAGCGCGCGCGCGGCAACACAGAGGCACCAAAATTCCAATCGCCGCTTTCGGCGGCATACAACAACGACAGAAAAGCGTGCCGATACTCTGGAACCTTATCCGTGACTCTAGGCCGGATTAGAGTTGCTGTATATCGCGTAGCGCTAGAGTTGCGCGTCTGATTGCCACATGCCGCGGGTTCAAGTTCGACAGAAAAGCCCGCTTTCAGTGCTGCGCGCAAGCCCCCGTATTCAGTCAGTTCTGCTCAACTGAGCTTAGGCGGTTGCTGAAGCGACGGCAGCGGCGAACGCTCAGCTGATAAGCAACCGACTATCGTGCGCCAGTTTTAGATGCAACGCTGAGAGAGCATCTCTTGCCGGCGGCCCTGTCCTGCGTGCGTCCGTCGTCCACGTCCGCACAGCTGCGTCTCTCCTCCTCTCGCCTCCTCTCCTCTCTCCGATAGCGAACACTCTCTCCCAACATCTGCGGTCGCGCCGCGCGTGGCGCCGTGCGCGGCTGCGCACTGTGCGCATGTGTGCGGTCTCCTCTCCTTCGGCCGCGCTGCGCATACAAGCGGAGTGCCGCGCTCCGGCCGGTCTTTCAGTCGACGGTCGCCGCGCTTGCGCTTGCTCGCTTGCCGTACCCGACGATTGCTTGATGCGACGCCAATGGAACCCCCTTCAGCGTCGCATCACACCGCGTGGGGAGGTGGGCGTAATGTTTTGCCCGTGCCGCTCCTCGCCACTCCTCTGCGCCGCTGCCGCTGGCGCAGCGTCCCGGCGGCGCCTCTTACATGCGAGACGGGTGGCTTTCCCGCACGACCTGGGACTCAAGATAGCGGATGGACGCGCAACTCTGCTCCCCTAGGGGAGCTGTATACAGGAACACTAGGCCGGATGGCATTCCAGCTCCACCTCGCAGAAGAGCAGCTGATTCCCAGACACTGGCTGCGCGGCCTATTTAAACTGCCGTCGCTTAAATAAACAGGTTTTTAGTAGGTAAAATGCCCTGACGGGGCACCTAGGCTGCATATGTGGCATGCTGTTTTAAAGCGCTCTCGTGACACAGCAGAATTACCGGTCAGTGGTGGAGTCAAACGGGTGTAACTATATATGCTACTCCTTATCACAATCTGAATCGCTCACCCGAACCATGCCCGACCATATTGGGGTGTATGGTTCAGTCAGAGATTGCGAGCATTCCAGGAGCACGACGGAGGTCCGAAGGAAAAACAAAACAACAAGGATATAGCCCAGCATGAACATGCCGCAGATTCCAACTCGACATGCTTGTACTACAAGTTTTTGTACTCACAGAGACCGCTTTAAAAAGTAGTGCTAAATGGGCAGCCCAGTCGGTCATTCTCACCAAGAGCGCATCACCTTGCGCAAGCAAAGGAACATGCGGCAGTTATATCGGCCGCACAGGCTGCGCCTCCGCAGCGTCTTGGCCCTGTCACGGCGCGTTTTCGAGGAGTGGCGACGTAATATCTTTCGGCCGCTGCTCGCGTGGAATTTCCCGATTTTTCCACCGGACAGCGCATTCACGACCCACTACGTTCCACAGTGGCTGAGGTAGACGCTTCATGGTCGACCGCAGCAGAAACAGCAGAAGCATACAGGTACAGGGGGGATTAAGAGAAATACGAACGGAGCGCACAGCCTCCGATGCATGCTGCACGATGTGGCTGCGAAGGCATTAAACTGCGCGCATGCGCACTTCTTCGAGAGCGTTT